>JAFBJW010000168.1:773442-886002 GCA_016785235.1 Pseudorhombus dupliciocellatus
CCCCCCCCCCCCCCCCCCCCCCCCCCCCCCCCCCCCCCCCCCCTTTAGAGGAAGTAGGTTTCCATGAGCAACGCTCTCTCTATTTTTTTGTACCTGCTGTCCCAACTTTGTTGTTGCTGAAAGTTAGTTGAAGTCCTCATCAAATGAAAAGTGTCAATAAGGTATCGCGCGGGGGAAATGGGACCCGGTGTGTTTCAGCTGTCAGCAACTGTTAGCTGTCTCTCATGTGCGGATCACAAAGTTAAATGTGCTGTCAGCAAGTCCTCAGCTACAAATAGACGTGTTGAGGTTAGCCCGAGCAGCTCGCAGCCTCCCCCCACTGCCCAGGACAACGGAGATTCATCAAACAATGCGAGCGTGAAGACACTCAGAAGCACATTCTCAGGTTTCCGCAGACTCCATCTCTACGTCTTTATCTTTTAGACTGAACCAACAACACGACGGAGGCTGGTAATGTTCGGTAATATCTCGCTCTGAGGCTGCAGCGGTGTGCAGAGCTGCTTTTCTTGTTTCCTGAAACTTCTTCCTCGATGCGTGACCTCTTCCCAGAGGCCCTCAGTCCCGGGCCGGTATCTTGACATGTTAGCCTGCCACCGCCTTCTAAAGAAGAGTGTAGATGCCCCTGAGGTAAATGAAAACATTTGGTTCTTGCCAGACCTGTTCACATCTCAGCCGGGCCACATGAGCTGGCAGGTGACACGTGTTCTGAGGAGAATCGGAGACTGCAGCGGTGGCCTACTTCTTTTCTTCCACACAGGCCACGCAGGCCACAACCCAGAAACACAGACGAGTGTGTTCTCGGCTCAGAACACACCCTGACGAAACTGACAAAGAGTGACCTGCATCCAGGTGAATTCAGGCTACACCTTCGCATTTTTAGGTTCAGAGATGCATTTGATCCACCACCAGGATGTGATGGCAGCGTTTCCCGTAAACGCCTCCTCGGGCGAGGGCGTGGAACCGAGCCTCCAAAGGTGCGGTGAAACCAAAGAACAAAAGGTGAACCGAAGAACAAAATCTTTATTTTATTGAAGCCCATTTACTGTCACGTGTATATTCCCCGTGCATATTTTTGACCTTGTTAGTGTTGTAGCTCCTCCCAATGCATTCCCTCAAACCGTCTAAAAAAAAAAAACAGACATGGTCAGACCGCAAAAATCTGGAGGTAGCCCCAAAACGGTCAGTACATGCATGCATGCAATGTGGCGACGGTAGCGAGGATGCTAACAGCAGGAGGAGGAGGAGCAGTAGCTCTCCTGCTGTTACAGCTGCACCAGCAGACTAGCGCAGGAGGACGGGAGCTGACCTGTCTCACACTCCTGGGAAGAGTAAATAAAAGTTGCATTAATTTAATTGCACACTGAAGTGTCGACTTTAGTTTTAGCCAAAACAAAACTTTAATTTTACGCAAAATAACAAACAAGGAATTTTCATCTTTACATTTCACATCAGCCCATTGGCTGCATACCTGTTTCTATTTGTAATGGTTTCCATGTAGGCTGCGCTCTCGTTAACACCTCTAGTTAGTTCTTTTCATTTTGTTCAGTCTTTCAGTCTGTCTGAAACAGTCCCGCTGCTGTGTCGCCATCTCATATCAACATCCGCAATTACAGGACAATTCACATTCAGGTCTCATGGGGAAGGATGATTGCAATTAAAAGCACGGGGCAAATGTTAATTAAGTTAACTACTTGAATCTGGAAACAGCAACTGTTTTAAATGTTTTTACTTTTAACCTCGCTCTTCTGTTTCTCTTCAATTTATTTCCCGCAGCCTGGTGCAAATTACAGTAATAATGATGTTAGAGATCCATTTCGTGACGTGCACAACAGATTAAATACACTGGAAATTTTAAATAAAGAGAAATCTCTCGCACTGTGTCGGCGAGCGTCGGGATGCTGTTCGCTGATGTGGAGCGTGGCTGTGGATAACACTGCAGTTCATAGGGTTATTAAATCAGAGGGAATAACAGGCCAACTTCTGGCCATTCTGGTGATTGATGAGCCTGGCTTTATTTGCTGAGGCAGTGTGTTTGTCCCTGTGTAATTGTCTACCAGATGGCTAAGCTAACTGTTCTTAAATGCCTTCGGACCTGCAGGGGTCCTGGGTCCTAACATTTCCCTTCCTAATGACATTTTGCCTGCAAACATCTCAGACTCCCTTTTATTTTTTTCCCACTTTCATGTCTAATGTTCAGGATCAAAATGGCTTCGTGAGGCATTTAGTTCAAATCATTTCCTCTGTATGACTCTGTTTCTAATTTGTTCAAAGTAGGTGTTCTGAAGCCGCTCTGTTGGTAAACTCTGCAGAAATGAGCCCACTTGAATTTGAAGGCAGATGAGAGAGAGGGAGGGAGGCAGGGCTGCTCTGTACCTGCGAGGAGTCAGATTGGAGGAGAAAATGGATCTAGGTGGCGGCGCGAGTCATCAATCACAGCCCCTCAAGGGGAGCTGCAGCTAAAGCTGCTCTGAAGTGCTATCTGTCAGCTGCTCCAATCCAGCCCGGGGACCAGAGAGGGGCCGTATCGCCACCCATCAGCTCATACTCAGCACACAACTGCCATGTAAACATGCGCAGGTGCTGCTGTCAAAGTTGCCCTCGTCCCAGTTCATGAGGTTGTGCATATTCTCGGCAAAAGGTCGGGCGGCAGCGGCGGCGTCATTCTCATCATGAGGACACGGCGTACCTCCTCCTTCCTAACAGTTTTTTATCCTTAAATAAAACAATCCACGCATGCTGCACTTCCTCTAATAGGTTTTTGATTGTGTTGTGTTGTTTATTGTAGTTTGAAAGTGAGTGCGCTGCCTCCACCGCGTCCCTGCCGTCACAATCCTGAATGAAGCCACCAAGTGCTTCTCCGCCGATGTCGAGCCACGTCTGTCAATACCTCTCAAGATGGATAGTTGTTCTGCATGCTTATTGATTCAGCACGGGCCACAGATATAAGTATCATTTGTCATTTCTGGAATTATTTGGAGTCCTAGTTAAAACCCAGAGTGGCGGTGGTTGTGTGGGGAGGGGGCGGCCGTGCCTTGGGGGGGGGTGTTGGTGCTTGGTGGTGGGGGAGCAGCAAGTTGTCTGAGCTTTGATGAATGACTGCACGGGTTTTTGGTTTTTACTGCGAGCGCCGGGGCCCTTTAGCTGCTATTTGCTTTCACCATGGTCCAAGAAAAACAATGCGATGGGTCCAAGGACTGAGCAGCATCATCCTGTCATGTCGTGTAACGCAGCGAGCAGGGTGGTCCCGGCAGAAGAGTCGGGAGGAGGGTTGGGCCTTGGACACGACATGCCGCTTTTTCCAAAAAAGATCCTGTCGCTTTCAAGCCGCCCTGCTGCTCCGTGGCCACAGCTGACGGACCCGCAACACATGCTATGCATTTGAATATTAAGCCACAAACAGAACGATTATTCTTCCTGCTGTAAAATCTTAAACAGTAAGGAAGCAGAGGGGTGTCGTCGGGTTACAGTAGCTCCAGTGAATCCCCCATGACTTTGATTATGTCCTGGTTTGGGCGGCAGGCCAGCGGCAGAGCTGGCTTCATTACTGTATGGATCATCTTTTAAGACCGTTTAAGATCAACGAGCGCCATCGCTGCTAACGACACAGACTGGAGGAAGTTCATTACGCTCAAACCCTTTGATTCATTCAGCCGAACGCTCGCTCCTCGTGATGTGTGAGTCACATTTCAATCCTTCTTTTGTGAAATCGCTGGAATTGTTTCATTTTTATGACTTGAAAGTTGAGCGGGAGCTGTTCTGGAGTTTGGCGAGAGGGGAAAGTGTTTAACGGGGGGAACATGTTTAACTGCAACAAAGGAGAGAAGAGGAACCTCAGACACGTGAATGACAAGTAATTATTTCCCTTGTCCGTCAAACGGTGTTTTGATGCAAGGATGCGATCAAACATGATATGAACAACTTCAAGCCTTCAAGTGAAAATGATTCTCAAATCGTGTAAAAGCCTGAGTGTGAGCTTTTGTGTTGTGCTGGGACATGAATCATTCATACACACACACACACGCATTGGGCAGGACAGTTTTTTTTTCCTGACAAATATTACTGCTACATCTTTTCAGTGCGAGATGACCATTGTGCATTCATTTCCATTTGAGCTTGCCAAAATGTCTCCTCACAGCAGGACAGGGATGGAGAGCGGGAGAGAGCGACAGCTTTGTGTGTCTCTCAGCTTTTTTGTGTCGGTGGACGTCCTCATACGCAGTGGTCCGACCGCCTGCCCCCTCCCCCTGTCTCCCTGCTCCGCCGGCAGACTGGTCGGAGCACCGGGCCCCGGCTCTCGTCGCTTATTTTATCGTGAATGGTTTCTACAGAAGACGCATAAAGTAGGTTATAAAAAAATGTGAAAAGTTTGAATAATTAAAATGAGCCACGGCGGCGACGCACTGTGAGTGTAAGCATTCTCTTAAACGTGCTAGCTACAGTATCTCATGAAAGAGGCTATTTGCATTAGTAGGGCAGCTTCTCCATTTTGTTTGGCAGAGCTGCAGGAGCTCAGACAACAGAGGCCCTGCTTAATCTCTTTGGAGAACTAGTGCATGAATTGATATATCCTCCTCCTCTCTCTCGCCATCCCTCTCCCCTCCCGCTAATGTCTTTCCTAGAACTTGAACAAACAGCCTGTGCGTGTAGGACATATAAGACAGATGTTTAGGATTACTTTCACCTCATTGCTCTATTGTGTGCACTTTAAGGGAGCTCAGCTGATGTGGAATGCCACTCATTCAGGCTCCGTGCTCCTACAGGGCTCCTCCTGTTTATCAAAGTGCCATCTGCACTCAAGACGGAACAACACAATTTTAGAAGAGCGGCGCGTTAGGAAGATTCTGTGGCGCTGGGGAGAAAAGGAAAAAAAAAAAATCTGATTGAGTTTAAAACCAGCTCGTGACCGGGGACGATCTGCGTCTCCGTTTGTTTTCGCCTTTTAAAGAAATCAAGCTAACGGCTCTCTCTCTCGCTATCCTGCCGCCCACTCGTCTCGGTTTGTGTGTTTACAGATGTAGAAACAAGATGGCCAGAGCTGTATTGATATTGTTGAGGGGTGACATTATCTCCTGGCAGAGCACTTATCTAATGTGGCTGCTGTGGGAAGCTGGAGGAAGTGACTATGGGACAGGGGCCGGGGATACTGCATCTTTAATTACCATTGATATCGCAGTGGAGGAGAGGGGGAGCGTAGCCGGCAGGGGAGGGTGGGAGGGTGATGGCGGCGGGGGGAGTGAAGGCAGGGGTGGGGGGGGGGGGGGGGGGGGGGGGGGGGGGGGGGGGGGGGAGGGGAGTTGAGAGAGGGAGAAGACCCGTGTTCACTTTTTAATTAAGGCTCCGTAGTGTAACTCGTCAATGTACATTATTGGAAGAATGAACGTCAATGCCATTGCTTTTTCTCCCCCTCCTTTATCTCTGTCAATGATTCAAAGACATGATTTATGGTTCGTCTCCGTCTTTCAGGATCATCCATCAAGCGCCGGCTCTGCCGCAGCGCCACCCGTTGTAAATCATTCTGAAAGCCTGTCACTCATTTCCATTAACCGTTCCTCTGTCGCTCTGGTCTCCACCTCCCTCAACCTCCCTTTTCTCTTTTTTTTGTCTGCCCCACCACCCACCAACCCCTCCTCCTCTTCCTCCTCCCCCCCTGCCGCCACCACCACTCCCCCCCTACAACCTACAGCCACGCAGGGTATCAGTTCCGTTCCGCTGCCTCGTCCGCCTACCTTCTTTTCAATAAATTAACCACTTTCTCCCATGCAATGAATAAAAAGGGCTCCGCGCTCGTCTCACAGTTGGCACCTACTCCTCCTCCATTACAGCTGCACACCTTAGAAATGTCACGCCGCCGACTCCCGGGCTAAATGAGGATATGGCGCAAAGAAAACATTGCTGTTGCACTGACTTTTCCACTGGCAATATTTGAACAGCGTGGAGATGTTTGCGGTGGGGTATTAATGAACATATATCCTGCACGTGCCGCGTCGCCGCATGGGGCTTTTATTATGTTTCTTTTGTTGAAGGTGACTCGAGGATAATTCGGCGAAATGTGAGCGCGCGCTAACTGCCTGTGCTGAGAGTAGACCATGTTCACATCCGTTCTTTTTACGCGTTCGTTGCGAGGAGCGCTGAATTCGACGTTTGGCTGTTAACGGAAACAATGCGATGTGGGTAATTATACTGTGTGGCAGCGGTAAGTGGGCAGTGCTGTTGGTTTTCTGAGGATTCCTCCAGCGGTTCACTTCAGACACTCCAACAATGACTGCGCTCTTTAACCAGTTTTTACTGAAACAGGTCTTATGAACAGAAATAATTGGCTCAATGGAGCGACTGTCAATCTCGTACAATGGCTGATGTGCTGGCTGTTGGGGGGCTCAATTCACCGGCTTCTTTTTTCATTCTAATCAACATCCAGATATCAACACAGCGGAATACCCACAAACAGCGGAGAGCCTGTTTCGAGGGGGAAACTTTCAACTATTCGGTGCCAACACATTTCACGATTTGGGCAGCCATTGTTCTCGGAGCGGGCTGTCAAAGTGACAACGCGCACCAGGCAAATCCAGAAGTTTGCACTTTTCAGAAAGCAGCGGGCCCTAATCATTTCGCAGAGGACACTTGACAACAAATTTGCCATTAAAATGAATCTGAATAGGAGGGAGCGCAGCTGTTTTGAAGCATTTCTGCCTCTCGTACTGTTGCTCGTCTTGTCCCACAGAGCTCCGGGTTTGGCGGGCTCGCTTCTCCCCCCTTTATGCTTGCCATGAAGCAGCCTTTGGTCCCACTAGAAGCTGACAGCACCACGCTTCAGCTGCAAATCCACTCTGTAGCCTCATTGTATTTAATGAAGGGAAAAAGTGGCAATCTACTATTAATGAACTTGGAATGTAAAAAAAAAAAAAAGAAAAAGAAAATGCCTCCCTTTGCTGAAAACTGCATAAAACTGCTTGTACCAGAAAAGCTGTGACTGGAACCTGTCCAGGATCTAATGAAAGATCCATACGGGGACAGAGCGAGGGGGAGGAGTCAGGGAAATGCAGATTGTCTCTTCCAGCTGCACCATCGCAGTCGCCCGGCTCCGACCTTGATGGGGGCTGCTGCTGTTGTTTTGGGAGGGTCGGCGTTCAGGGTTCACGCAGAGTTTAAGATGCAGGGCCAGTGCTGGAGTAACAGAACTCATAGTGACACGTCAGAGGACCCAGGATAAGTAACCGTAGGTGAGTTAGAATCCAAACAGGGGGGTTGAATGTAATAGATTACACTGAGGAGGGATTACTTTTATAAATCTGCATTCTTCACTTGAAGTTTAAAAGTAGTTGTAGATTAGTTGAATGTTTATTTGTTCTGCTGGTATAGATTTCAACTTCTTTTTCACTAAAAAAAAAAAAAAGAAAACTTTATTGTTTGATATTATTGTTATTGCATTGATAGTTTTTCTTCTCCTATTTCATGCAGGGAAACTAAAACTTCCTTTTTCTGTCTTTCCAGGAGGGTTAATTTAAGGACAGATTTACTTTTATTCATTTCTCCCAGTTTTCTCTCTAACACAATTATAAAAAGGCTCTTCGTGATGTTGGACTCCTGGCTTCCTTGCACTCTGATGAGCAGTCCCGCACGGACACCTCAGTTAAGGACAGAACATGTTGAAGTTTTTAAAATGCTGTTATGAAACACCTTCCAGCAGCGGAGGTGTTGACAGAGCCAAATTAACTTCTGTGTACATGGCAGAGCTGGTATGACGGGACGGGACGGGCCAGCGTTGCCGTGCTCCACGCCACGCAATGCCTGCACGCTCATTAAAGCAACACACCTTGGCTGCAGAATGCCAGTTTGTTTGGTTTGGTGTAAGCAAAGGTGGCTCAACGAAGACTAGGAGGAATGAGGAAGACTTACTCACTGGCTGCTTTTAATAGATCCTCTGATATCATATCATGGCAAAAATACCACACGAGATCACAAGGACATTAGTGGATATTGTTCCACTTATGCGAAATGAAACAGGAGTGTTTATAAAACATCAGACGATGAGTGAAGTCGAACTGAGACGCGCTCGATTCAGTCGGGCATGAAAAACAAACAGCACGTTGGGTGTAGGCCATCATACCTTTCACTCACTATCTCATAAAACTGGAACAAAGGCCTGGTGTGTTCAAGGCAGTGGTCCTTTAAACGATGGCCCACTTTCCTCCATGCTGACACGCAAACATTCCTGACTGACATTCAATCAGGGAAATTTGAACCGAAGCAAGATGGTCTTTTATTAGTACCGCCCTGTTTGCTCGACTGGTCAGCTCCAATATGTGGAGCGCTTTGAGTGGCGTGCTGTAAGATGATGGGTTCTCTCTCTGATAAGGGTGAATGAGGGGTAAACTGCTATTCTGCAGAAAGGAACCATCAGACCTCATCATGTCGCTCCTGGAGAGCGGTGTCACGGACTCTTCAGAAACCAAGTGACAGAGCGCCGCTGCACCGCACCCTCCCCCCCCACCCCCACTCCTCTCATCACTAGTGGAAAATACACTGGAGCTGAAGCCGCCCGGCTTCTGCTCCACCAACTGGAACTTTGTATCCGTCAGGGCAGAAAAGATCATATATAATCTGACAAATATACACTGAGGCTTTTAAGCCTCTCCAGTTGTAACATCATCCTCCGCGCTCACCGAATGGTTTATATTTACCTTTGCTTGTTAGCGGAAGAGGACGAATAGGAGACGCTGGTGCTGTGTGTATTTTACTGTTTGTGCAAAAGAGCCCGTTACAGCTCGTGCAGCAGCCCGTCCGTTTAAAGGGCTGCTTCGCCACGTTTCAGAACAGAAATATGTCGTACCTCTGCTGGCTTGGGGACGCATTGTCGCTGGTAGATCTGGTTTCAGAGCGCAGGCCTCCTGTTAACTAAAACATGTTGTACGCATCACATGTCAAAATTGCACCAAATTCAGCAGACAATTCACACTCAACTCTGCATATATATTCATTTATACAAATATCCCCCTGACTGTGGTGCCGGCTGGGTAAAGCTGTGTTCTGTCTGCCGGTGCTGGTGGGGGCCCCTTTGGTGGGATGCAACACCAGGCGACTGCACGTGATGCGGCGGCTGTGGCACGTTCAAAGTGATGACTTAGGTGCTGGAGTGCAGATTGCAATGCTCTCCCACCGCTCACTTCCAATTAGGCAGCGGGCCGACTGATGCGTCTCGGAGCAGAAGCTTCTCGTAGGCATCAAAAGGAGCAGCCTGGCTCTGTGACATCACGGGAGGGAAGGGGCTCCTGGAGCTGGGCAGGGCAATCTGATGTGGCTCAGTAAATATCGTGATTAGCCGCCGTGCAACGCACAAGGACAGTTTTAGAAATCCCCACGTTTGCGCGGTTAAATAAAGAAAACAGCCGCGGTCTCTGCCTCTGCACGTCCCCTGTGTTTGTTAGCGTGTTGATGGCACAGCACAAAGTTCCCTGTGTTTTTAGCTAACAGAATGTTGGTTGTGAAAACATTTTGATTAATTGCCATAATTATTGTGATCATTTTTGCCCAAATGAACAGCCAGATGGCAGGATATGGTGTCATATTTGTGATCCTATCATATTAATCTGGCTCAGGGTCCGTCTGAGCACATTGTGCCGTTTGCTGCGTTCACAATCTGTCCTCAAGTTGGGTTTTTTTTTTTTTTTTTCAAGCTGCAAGGTTTTATCTGATTATATTAATCTATTAAATATTAAAGTTGAGGGTGTTTGAAAGCAAGGCATTTATCTGCATGAATAGCTTGTGTTTAGTGAAGTAACTAATGCGCTTTAAGTAACATCTCCATCATGCATACAAAAATTAACATGAGTGTTTCCGTCTCATGGTTTTGTAGTCGGGGCCTCGGAAAGACCCGGAGAAACCGCTCTGTGGGGGTTCACGGCTGCTGTGAAACCCACTTTTGTTATCCAATCAATGTTTGGTCCTCTTTCCTTTTTGACTGTAACGCTATAACCGCTTCCTCCTAAACACAACACCGGGGTCAAGTCGGTGTCAGTGTGTCTGCCACATCTCGTCTCGTCAAAGGCATGATGGGTCGGATGGGACCTAATCACACAGTCCTGTTTAAAAAGCCAGTGGAAAACTATTTTGTTCTGTGATATCAATTAACCTCCAGACGAATTTGTCAAAGGCAGCAGACTGAGCGCGATTGTTCTCTCTTTACTCTGCAGTGTCCTTGGGCTCGGAGAGACTGTTTCCTGACAGGGAACAATGAAGAGAGAGGTGTTTACAGATCTTTACAGATGGCTCCGGGCCTCAGAATTAGCTCTTCGCCGTTCCTCGTGTGATTCGGTTCAGAATTAGCCTCAGATGTGTCATCAGGACTATCATCAGGATGTCTGACAATGCGTCGGTTTGATCTTGACGTGCGCCGCTCACCGAGTTAGTCAGATATCACTGTCAAACATTAAACCTGGTGGCATGTGTGTGTCTCATTCTAATGATAGCTCACTGAAGGAGCCACGTCGCCGTGACTTTCACAAACACGTCGTCCTGTTTCCGACATTACAGACACATAAAGGAGAGAGTTTTGTACACCCGGTACTTTCTGACTGACGGCTTGCACCTATTTATAACAACAGATGAACAGGCTTATTAAACGTGTTGTTTTTTTTAATGTACAGACACAATTAACTGCTTACATGTGAGTGGAGCCAGATGACAGTTCCTGAGGCAGCCTGGGGATTGTTCAGCGATCCTGACCTGCGTTGTTAGCGCCCATCCACCAGGCCTCCCTTTTTTACACCACCCCTCCTCCCTCCTTCCATCCCCTCTTTTTTTTCTTTCTTTATACAGCATAAATCCGGGAGATGAAAATGTCATGGAGCAGGTTCATTTTGCAAAGAGGTTTTGATTGCCATGTGCGTGTAATTGATTGTTCCAAGGACAGGGGGAAATCTAGAAATGTCATAACAGTCCTGCTTAGGTTGGTCCCACTGCCAGGCAATCAATGGGAAGTAAAAAGAGATATTGATTTGCGAGCAGCAAAAACTGTAGCTTGAGACAACCGGAGAGCGCCGGGGAAAGTGGCACAGACGTGCAGACCTGTCACTGGCACCTATGAATTACCCAATCTTCTCTGAAGATAGTGTTACCACAGGTACTCACAAAGTCCTGCGCTGGGTATTGCAGCTGTCCATTAGCTAAGCTCCTCAGGCTGCTAACTCTCTGAGGCTTGTCAGATTAATGAAGGAAGCGTTGACCTTCCGGGGGATAAATGTTGATGTTCTCACCATCACCAAAGTTTCTGCTGGCATGTTGATATTGGAAACAGAATGCCCTTCTACAGCTGCCACAAACGCTTCTGACATGACTGACACATCCTGAACAGACTCACGAGATCAGGCTCCATGTTGCTGCCCCAAGTTGACTTGTCTTTTATGATTTAATTTTTTTTTTACATGTTGTCATGTAAGCGCAGATCCAGTTGGGCAGCATGAATATAGCAGTAAACGTAATGTACTGTCTCCCATGTGGTTTGCTAGCTTCTCTGGATGTAATGAAAAAAGCCTTTTGGCTCAGAAACAGGCCGCTGCTTCTGTAAATCCAGGCCTTGCTTTGCCAAGAGTCTGTTCTAACGGATAAAGGTTATAAACACTTCAAGTGTCTGATTTATGATGGACACCTCAGGTTTTTTGACCTTTGCATATCTCTGTCTGAAGATATAAATTTGTAGTGACACAGATTGGAGGCTTTACAGCGGTTTATGACATGCTAAATCTCAGGCGAGGCATGCCAGCCTCTTGTTTTGTAAGGCCAGTTAGCCTGGGAGAGGCCTCATGCGAACAACATTTCCAGAGCAGGCATTTCCTGTGTGAGCCAACGCTGCTCTTCACTCCTGTTTTGTGCAGATTCGAACATTTCTTGCTGTTTGTTTTATGGTGCGTGTTATTTAGAATTGCTGTTTTCATTAAATTAGCATCTTTCCTCTGATCTTGTATTTAAAAGCTAACGCAGCTCGATGCTGCAGCAGTTCTGTGGTTGACCGAGAGTCGGCAGAGCAGAGTTACAAACCCAGACTTAGACATGCGGGTATCTCGCAACGATCCCTGCCAGAAGGTTAATTGCTGCCTCTGGAAGTCGGCTAGGCAGGGCATCTGATAGAAAGGCATGGAACAGCAGGAAGGGCAGCTGTTAATCTCTGTCAATTCCAGCCTCAAATACCAAGATAAGACACAAACATTCACATTAAAAAAGCTGATTTAACGACGTGTTACGTAAGTGGTCCTCTCTAGGAAAGGCTCTGCCTGTCATTATTTTTAAATGTTTATTTTACATGCTGGATGCGGCGTATCGAGGGGGGGATTTTAAGGAACATGAAAAATGCAGGAAATAGAAATGGCACCCGGAGCTGGACCGTTAAAACGCTCACCTCGCACCACTTTGGTGCGGCTTCCTCTCGGCCCCTCCAGTTTCAGGGCTGACTTTGAAGAGAGTGGACATCAACTGGGAGCTTGTCACAGCCATTGGTGCTCTCCTTCACTGTGAATACTATATATAAGACTATAAATAAAACATACCTCTGTGCTCTTGACAACTCTCTCCCCGAGCATCAAGGGTGTTGTGGAGGCCATCACTGATCTCAGTCGGCCAATCAAAACATCTCTCTTGCGGTGGATCAAGGTCACGGCACACCGGGGCGTGTGTGTGTGTGTGTGTGTGTGCGCGCGTGTGTGTGCAGGCTCTTGTTCACGAGGCCCCCTTCTCCATGTTTGTTTTGAAAGTCCGAATCCCATCTCCATCTCCATCCATTAGCTGGCAAGCAGTTCACCTCCAGGGCCTCTCTTGAGGCTCTTTTGAAATATTGATAATAAAAGAAAAAAAAGTCTTACTTTCAGAGCGCAAAGAAGGGAAGACATTCTATGGGACGCCCAGTATGGGACTCCTGAGTGCTCAGCTTCAACCCTTCACAGAGTGCCCTCTGTTCTGAAAAGAAATATTAACCACATGAAATGCATAAGTGCCTGGACAGGGCTGTTATGTCCTATTCATATTTAACTCAGAGCACATCTGCCACGTCGCTCCCAAAATGCACATTTCCCAGCGTGTCTGCGAGGCGGAAAGGATCCGAGATATGTGACAACGCTGACAAACTGCATTTATTGCCGGATGTCTTGATAAGATACGCGAACATCGGCTGTGATAGTGTTGATGCGGGTTTCCGGGTGGATAGATTTAAAATAATCTGAAATAGTTATTGTCAAAGAGGACGTTTTAATCTTCTGTAGCTGTGTTCATATTATATCAAGCAGGCCCCTGCAGCCCCGATGCTGAGTCAGAGTTTGCCCTAATTGGATGATGGGAAATGTGTCAATTAGAAATACTGTTGTTTAATTATCTGTTAATTGAAGCAATAATGTTTGTGCTCTATGAGTTGGGAGAACGAACAGGTGAATAATGGAAGAAGTAATTGCTGTTTATGAGACTGTCAGAGAAAATGTAATGACGTGACGGATTGCCAGTAATCTTTTGAAATTGTGTATAATTGTCTGGTTTTAACTCTGATAATTGAATCAGCTCTTCCTTGAGCGATCAACATCTTCATCAGCGTTCACATTTGCACATTTTATTTTTATATTGCCGTCAACACAATCAGTTTCCTGATGCTGAATTACTGAATATTCAAACTTCTGTGATAGTGGCTAAATGTCTTGTGAAGTTATGTTTTCTCATCTTTTTCAGTCAATGCTTTTTAATTTATCTTGGGACATTATAATATCTGAGTGAGTGTGAAACCACTGCTCGCATGTAGCTTCGGGGGGGGGGGGGGGGGGGGGGAGGGGGGGGGGCAGAGAAGAATGTATCCAGAACAGAAGGCGAACACTTTCCTTGCAGTTTTGTAACATCCATAATCACTGTGGAATAGGTCATTTGCAATAACACTTAACGGGCCCTTGAAGAATCAATTTTCTTTTGTCACTCAGTGGCCAATGATTGTTGTAAACATCTCGACTTGAGGCCAGGAAAACCTTGGACGCAGCACTAAGTCAATGGCCTGTCGTGAATTACATGGAGCTGTTGCACCAGCAGCGGTCTTTTAGCAAAGACATTATGTCCAGCTATATGCTCCAACCTCCCTAGGCACAAAGCAGCTGTCATTATGTTGTCTTAAATGGCTTCTCACAAAAAATATGACTATCTGATGCTTCGGGATGTCTAAATGTCGTAAATTAAATCACAGAGTCATTAAACTGTTGTTTACAACACATTTCAATGTCGTTAATTTCTGTCTCTCGCTTTTCCAGTGTACATGCCTGATGAAGATGCGGCTCTTCAAGATGCCATTGCTGAGGAAGATGGAGAGAACGACACTCAAACTGAGGAGGAATGTTCGGAGAAGACCAGCCTCAAACTGTCTGAGGACAGAGAGCTCGACAACAAGAGCACTAACACTTACAGCAACCAGAACTCTCCCATTAGTGTCCTTTCCAATCAAGAGGCAGAATTGGAGTCGCACCTCAGTGACAGCAGCGACAGACTCTCAGACTTCAAAACCTCCTCGCCACCTGAGAGCCAGAGAGATGAGGAGAGCCGCGGCTCCAAGCACAAGGAGGAGACGGGCAGCAGCTTGGAGAAAATGAGGGCAGCCTATGCAAACTTCCTCTCTGATTCCTACTGGACGGGGATAGGGATGGACTTGAAAATGGCCAAAAACACCAGCAAAGCCAACTGTGACAGCACCAACGGGAGCACCAAAAGTGAGTTTGACTGGCACCAGGACGCGCTCTCTAAGACCTTGCAGCAGACACTCTCGCCAAAGCCTGTGTCAAAACCCAACCTCTTTAGCTCTGTCCACCTCTACAGGCAGACCACCAAACCCTGCGGCTCGGTGTTCACAGGAGCCAGCCGATTCCGCTGTAAGGATTGTAGCGCAGCTTATGACACACTTGTGGAGCTGACGGTCCACATGAACAAGAGTGGACACTACCAGGATAACAACCACAGCAAACAGAGTAATTCTTCTGCCTCATCCTCAAAAGCAAGGAAACGAAATTTACAGGATATGGAAGGGAAGGAGGACGCACAGAAAGTTTTGAAGTGCATGTTCTGTGGCCACTCTTTTGACTCGCTCCAGGATTTGAGCGTCCACATGATTAAAACTAAACATTACCAAAAGGTGCCTTTAAAAGAGCCAATCCCAGTAATCACACCCAAACTGTTGCCACCAGCAAAGAAACGGGCCTTTGACGCAGTCAGACCTTGCTCCCCTGACTCTACCACTGGTGTATCTGGCTACACTGAGGCACAGCGGGCCGCCACCATTGCAAATGCTAACAATAATCGCTACGGCTATCAGAACGGAGCGAGTTACACTTGGCAGTTTGAAACGTGCAAGTCTCAGATTCTTAAATGCATGGAGTGTGGAAGCTCTCATGACACCCTTCAGCAGCTCACCACACATATGATGGTTACCGGACACTTCATTAAAGTCACAAATTCAGCCTCTAAAAAGGGCAAACAGTTGGCGCTGGACCCCCTGGCCATAGAAAAGATCCAGGGTTTAGCTGACCCGGCTGCCAGCGACAACGAAGGAGAAAAGGTGTCTCCAAAAAATGCCTCCCCCGGGGGAAGTGAGAGGGATAGCCAGGGGGAAGGCACATCGGACAAAATGGAGGACACTGACGCTAAAGATGACAAGCAAGAGAGTGAGGATCAAAAGGCGAACAATGGGGCTTTTAAGTACCCTTATCTCCGAGAGGAGGATCTTGAACAGGACTCAGGAGGAGGAGGGGACATTCTTAAATCTTTAGCCAACACAGTGGCCTCTGCCATCAATAAAGCTCAAACAGGGACACCGAGCTGGAGTGCCTACCCGAGCATTCACGCTGCCTATCAGCTCTCTGGCATCATCAAAAGCGCCCCTCTCTCCGCATCCCCCCCTACTCAGCTGAAGCAGACATTTAACCACAAGCTGAGGCCGATTGCCCCAAAGGGGAAGATGTACCATGGTGCTGTGGGAGCTGAGGCTCCCCAGGGACAGCATCAAAATGTGGACATCAAAAAAGAAAAGGTTGGCATTAGCGATGGTAAAGAAAGTCAGAATATCAAGTTTGATCTGGTGGAGAATGATGACAGCGATTGTCAGGATGATTCCTCTTCCTCTTCAAAGCTTGATGCAGACTGTGTGAATGAAGGGAGTGAAGCGATCAAAGGGAAGATGAGCCCAGATTTCTCTGACAGAGGCAAGACACCAAGTCCCTCTGCCAGCAATGGACGCAGCTCTACTTCAGAGCCGCTCAGTGACACTCCGGATGTACTTGGCATAAACCCTCTTAGTGCGCTGCAGTCAGTTCTGAACAATCATCTGGGCAAAGCAAACAAGCCCAATAACTCCAGGGTAGATAAACTATCTGCTCACACCCAGTCGCTTTTTGCTGACATTAAGCGGAGCAGTGAGAAACCAGCTTTAATGCTCAGAAATCCTATCAGAAATCAGCCCGATAACAACTTTCTCTTTGTTGGTGATGACCAACCGATAGACCTTACGAAATCTAAACACAGCGTGCCGAGTTCAGCGCCCCTGCAGCCCTCTGCCCCGATGCCACAGAAATACGCTTTGTCTGACATAGCCGACATGGTTAAAGTTCTTCCAAAAGCCACAACGCCAAAACCCTCCATCCCGTCGAGGATCCCGACCATGAAACTGGAATCGGACGTCAGACGCTTCGAGGACGTGTCTGCCGAGGTGTACTCCATCCACAAGCGTAAAGGCCGACAGTCAAACTGGAATCCTCGCCATCTTCTCATTCTGCAAGCTCAGTTTGCCTCCAGCCTCTTCCAGACTTCTGAAGGGAAATTCCTGCTCTCGGACCTCGGCCCTCAGGAACGGATGCACATCTCCAAATTCACTGGATTGTCCATGACCACTATTAGCCATTGGTTAGCAAATGTCAAATACCAACTGCGCAAAACCGGAGGGACCAAATTTCTGAAGAACATGGACTCGGGCCACCCCATCTTCTACTGCAATGACTGCGCTTCCCAGTTTAGGTCACCGGCCACTTTCATTTCCCATCTGGAATCCCATCTCGGGTTCCAAATCAAAGACATGTGCAAAATGCCCGTGGAGCACCAGACGAAGGTGGACGAGCCAGAGCTCTCAAAGGTCCTTGGTGTCAGAGCCATGGAGGCTCTGGTCACGGAGGAGGACGCTGACTCGAAGTTCAAATGTAAGCTCTGCTGTCGGACATTTGCGAGTAATCACGCCGTCAAACTCCATTTGAGTAAAACTCATAGCAAATCGCCCGACAACCATTCACAATATGTGGAGATGGACAAGGAGTAGTTTTGGTTTTCTTCTTCTTATCGTCACTTGATTTTTCTTTTCTACCTTTCTTTGATTTTCTTTTAAGACACGGGTCAGATATTTCAGCCATTCTCCGATTAACATTGTGTAGTGTGAGTCATTATTATTACATTTCATGGAGTACAGCAAAGACACACTGGTTAGGAATTGTATAAGGAAACACTAAGAGATACTTTTGCACCCTGCTCAAATGCATCACCAGTAATGAAATGTATTACTGCTTGAAGAAACTTAATTGCTGTTTGCATGCAATAGCCCCGGCTATGACTACTATTTATTTGTATGATATGTCAAGTTTCAATTGTATTTCAAAAAGCAAAATAATGAACTAATTGTACTTTACAACTTCTGTGATACGCCTGCATACACGTGCAGCTGTCCCGACAGGTAGCCCGACACACGAGAACACACACACGCAGACCTGTACAGTGTATTGCTATGTAAAGATGTTTTGTGTTGCAATGATAGAAGAGAAAAAAAAGCACTTTAATAAACGTTTAATCACCAGTTTAGACTCGGATTGTGTACATGACTCAAAAAAACTAATGACTAGACCGTTTGGAGACGAGCATATTTCACATGTAAATATATTTTAGAAGAAAAAAAAAAAAAACAGTGCGTTTCATGCAACAAGGATAACAGCAAGACAGATGATACCTGTGATACCTGCACCTTTTTTACTTATTCAAATAAAGAGTTAACATTTGATAACAGCTCGCATTCTTATTTTTACCCTCTGCTTCTAGTTGTCTCTATTTGTTTGGGAAGTTAGCAGCTAGAATACGCTCAGAATGAGGATGAAGTATTATTGTTATTATTATTATGTTTGCCTTCTCATGATGTACAGACCAGCGTCCCTTTCCCAATTGCCAAATTTAGTTGTGGCATTTCATCTTTCTAGTGTATTATTACTCTTTTTCTCTTATTCTGATGTGGGTCATTACCTCAGAGTTTTCTTCGAAAGTTCTTGCCAACCTTGGGAGGCAGAATACCTTCCAATTAAAAATACTACGGCTCCATTAATCCTGCAATTTCTTGTTCAGCCTGACACACCATGCCACGGGCAAACACAATTCAGCATATGTGTAAAATTCCTGTTTTACCTGCAATTAAAAGCAAATTACAATAATTATTTCCAGGGAAGCTCATCAGTAAAATATTACAAACCCATAAACCAAAGCGTTAGCCGCGTATCTAATATTTAATATATATATATCTGTTTGTGTGTGCGAGACAAAGGACACCGTCTTTGTTCGGTACAGTACGCCGTGCATCCTCTTCTTCACCCACACGACTTTTAGATACACCTCAAAGATATATCTTCTTGTCAGCCTTTATTGCTTTCCCTTGAACGCCGCTGCTGCTGTTGCTGCAAGATGGTATCATAACAATTAAACATATTTCCTCCAGCTCTATTATTTCAAGGCTATTAAAAATAATTGCCTTCTAAATTCATAAACATTTTATGCAATTCATCTCTTTTCAAGCAATCAAGTCTTCAATTACCTCCACCCATCAAATCTCTGTTTTATAACGGGCAACTGACATTTGATGGTAAATGGGAAAAAGCACATGGGCACCGCGGTGATTTGAATGCTGTGACACCAACTTGCCCCCTATTGTTGGAAATGAGCAGGCAATCACGCTGTTCATCAGATGACTCTTAATGCAGTTAAAGTATTCAGCTATAATTTCTGCCTGCATTTATAATTACTGTCAAAGACCACACACCTCAGTGAGCAGATTAAAGCTATAAATTATTTAGTGCCTTTCTCCGCCGATGGATCTCTGATTCGTCTGTAGGGCCATTATGTTTTAGAGCAGCAACTTATTCTAAATTGACGCCAGCGTTGTTCCTCGGCTGCAGCACAACGCTTTGCGTGAAAAGGATGAGACCCACTACACAGATTTTATCATTTTTATGAAGCATTTATTTTTGTTTTCGGCTCATTCTATCCACAGCGGTTCTCTCCGTGTGCAGCGGCAGATCATTATTCAGGCCGTATATAGGCTACAACTACATTTTGAGGATTCAGCACAACCAAGTCGAGCTGCGCCCAAGGCTAACCAAAGAAAAATGCCGTCATCAGTGCAATCATAGAAGGAAATTAGTCGTCTCTGACTATAATTTGCACTAATAAGTCAAAGTCAATCTGGGAATTATTGTTAGTACACAAACATGTTATAAAGCAAACTCTGCACGGTTAATCCGTTTGAATCTCCGTTTTTAGCAGCATAAAAAAATCGCAGGGTGGAAACGGAAGTGCACGTCAGCTGCTCACATGTTTCACAACAATCACGAAGCTCCCGCATATAAACACTCGAGTTATTAAACACTGACAAACTTCAGATGACACGTCTCAGGTAATGAAGTGAAATGAACCCGTAATTCCTTTGATGCTTTTTATGAATCTGTTTTGGATGTTTGCATGTTAACGCAGTTAATCGCAGCGTATGTATCCAACACGTCACGGCTAATTACAGATCACACACTCGCCCGATAATCTGTGTTTTAAACTGATTGATTACGATCAAACATCCCGCACATACATGAACACACACAGTGTGTATGAAAAGAGATGATGCAGTCTTCTATATTAACCAGAGCAGTGGGCAGATGACTCAGTGATGAAGCCTGACTGCTTCCATGCTCCCCCCCCTCCCCTTAATGAAAGTGGAAAAATAAATAAAATGAATAGGAGGGAACGCTGTTCAAAATGAATGTGGTCACGTCCCAGAGCTTTTCTCTCACAGAGAAGAGTCGTGAATGTTGTGGAGCAACAATGATGCTAAAATGTCTTAAAGCTTCAGAACCATCAGACATTCCTCCTGCTAGTTACAGTTAAAAAAAAAAAAAAGAGTACCAATAGCTTAGTTGAAAAATCGGATTATGCACACTTGCATCGCAGACGCAGTGAAATCCAACCTTAACAAAATCGATGCCAGCTCGCGTTAGCGAACCCTTTGTCAATCTGTCGTTAAACATGCTATCAAATAATGATAAGTGCACGCTCCGCGCTCGCCGCGGCGTGCGTCTGGCTGACGCTGATGTGCCGTAATGGGGCAAATGTGCATCAGAATGTTCCTGCCTGGGTTCACACAAAACATTTACAATGTGCCTGACTTTGCTTCGCCCCTGTGCCAGACGAGTCTCTGCATCATCTGGCCTGTAAACTCGAGAGGGTTGGGGGGGGGGGGGGTTGATCGCAGCAGCAGGGTAATGACGAGCTCATGTGTTTAATGAAGGGCTTTAGAACTTATAGCTATAATGACCCACATCCTCTCTCTGCGTCCGAAGTCCTCGCGTTATGACGTCCCTCTGAGAAAAATTCCCGGGGTAGAGAGATGCGTCGGAGCACTTCCTGTCGTGCTGCGGAGCCACTGACGTGGTATTATTTTCACACGTGGAGAGGCAGAGATCTGAATCTTGGACCTTTTGCTGTGAAATCTGCGTCTTAATGAATTCTGCCCCCTGAGATCGCGAGCGCCACGAGACAAAGAGGAATGCATGTATGTCTGCTCCCCAACATACATCACATCTCCCAAATAGCCCATAGTCCTAATGGTGTTGCTTCAAATATGCTAATTAAACACAAAAAAAAAAGTGATGAATGGAATACATTTGATCAATCAAGTAGGCCTAAGCCCCCGGTGCTGCATATTCATTGTACATCATGAATATGAAACCGAAGTCATTTATCAAATATCAGTTGCACATTTGTATCTTATTAATCATACATGCTGAAACTTCTGTCTTGTCAAAAAAGCTGAAGGTTGATGAAGCACTCGCAGGAAAGGATTAAACTCAGGGAACTCGGGGCAGCGCTTCACTTATAATGCATGAGGTGTTTTCAAACTTCCAGAATCTTAAGCAGTGCGTCGATCCCCGGCCCCGATGACGCGGAGACGATTCCCGACGCGCCGCACGTTTGGCTTTTTTAATTATTTCTCAACCCCATCTCTTTGTTGTTGTGGATATTCACTGGTAATGATTGCGCAGCAATTACAGATATCCACCACTGCCTTGCTCTGAAACAGGCTGTTGATTAATTTCATAACTTTTAAGGTTTTTAAGGGGATTATATTTCAAAGTAATAATGTAAATAAATGTATTTTCATTTACTACAATTTATCTCGGACAGTTCTTTACTTCAAAATGAAGATATCCTGGCAATAAAATATAATAAATGCTGTTAGACACGGTGATTAGGAGATAAACTGATTGTGTTAATTGTCAGAAACTCTACAAATACGTCCCAGCTGGCGAATACAGCCATATTATGCTATTCATTCATGTGTTTTTACTTCTTTTTGCAGCAAAATATGTTGTTTTATTGGTCAATTTAAATCACATGTCACATTTTCGTAGAAATAGGAAAAAAAACTTTAGCAGAAAAACAAATGAAAAATCGATTAATTGCAAATTGAGTGAGCAGCAGATGAATAAACAAATGAAATCTGCTCCTAATTCGGCTGATATATATATATAACGTTTATATTTTTTTGTTTCTGTAACGACGCCATTAGCTGAGGCAGAATCTCTGTGTAACAATGTGTGGAGGTTTTCATCTCCGTCATATATTGGATGAGAGAACTAACACTTGATTGCCAGCAGTTCATCAGTGCATCCTTCATATTTGTCACCCAGCCCGCCTGGAGGCAGCGTGCTAGCTCAAATTGAAGCTGACATCCTCCAAATATGAAAGCAACAAATCACACGTTTTTATTGGGCTTAATCTGCAGCCTCGCCCCCTGCAGACGTCAGCACAATCACCGCCGTTGCTCTAATTCTTGCCGTCTGGCTGCTCGTGTCTCCAAAGCGTCTCCGGCCAGAGAGGAGGAGGGGATAGGGAGTGAGGGGGGGGGTACACACCTGTGCTTATTAGGATGCTTATTAGGATGCTTTAACATGTTGGGAGGAACATGTGTAACTCACGTCGCAGGAACACGCTTTGTATAATCCCTGAGCTGGAACTGCAGATTAAATCTGAGAAACTGTGAGAAGCAGATGTCCATTTGATTCGCTCGGGGATTTTAACAGAGACATGTTGGAGACGAAGAAAACAACGTCTTCATTTAACATAATCCACTCACCTGCTGTCCTCTCAGCCATTTTGATATTTTAAAATGCGGACTGACCATTAAAGTTCCAAAAAATGCCCGGAGCAGTTGAAGTAGAAAAGGTTACTTGGTCATGCAGATTTAAAACGCTTAGTTTGTGGTGGTCCGTCGTCTTTTCCTGTTTTGAAGGAGCTGCCGTCCTCCGCGTGGACAGACAACAGGAGGACCTAACAGGCGTCCTCTGTCCGAGTCTGTCCCAAGGAAAAGCCATTTTTCGTCAGAGTGTGATACCAGAGAGCGCTGGTGTGTGACAGGGGGGCTTTAAATGTTCCTCAAAGATAAACGGAACCAAACAGCCACTGCCGAGAGGAACAAGATAACAATTGACTGCAGCTTTGTGTCGGCCGGGCACTGGCAGATGTATTGTCGGCGTAATTCCCAGCTTGACATTGGCCACAGTCAGAATCAGAGGGGAACTCAGCACACAACTCAATCCGGGCTCAGCAGACCCGTTAGAAAACCAGATCCAGATTTGCACCAAATCGCAAACACTCTAAATCCAATGTAAGATCTGAAACAATCTGTCAATGGCGAGTCCATCTTCTCGTCGCCGGTCTTGCCGGTTCTCACACCGGTATGTTTTGGGTTCTTCGCTTAACAGTTATAGGGATTTTTTATTTTCATTTCCTTTAGTTTGCTGTTTTTCAAGTGTTCCAGAAAGATTTATGATCTCACTGGAGGAAATCAGGTGAGCTTGGATAACTGATGTTTAAGACTGTGTGGGTTCTAATCCATTTAAAACTCTGGATCCAATCATGTGGAGTCAGAACCCGACTGTCGGGCCTTTAGTTTGTCTCTGAGCAGGTCGCAGACGGTTTTGCTTCTTGTTAGAAACGAGGGTCGAGATACTCAGTGGCTCCACAGGGCGGACGGCTGACGGTTGATGTGTGACCCTTTAGTCATGAAGGATGGAGAACAGAACAACGATAATGTTCCACAGCAATGAGTGAGCGATGCATCTGTTCGGACCCATCCAGGCTGGGGTCCCTTTCAAAAAAAAAACGTGGCCCTCAGCTGAGCGCCGCTGCGTTCGCGCGACTTGCTAGATTCTTGCGGGAAGTTGATGGCGGATGATGAAACTCACAGCTGTGTTTTGAGATCCTCACAATCACACAGATGAGGCCAAGGAGGAGCTGCACAACATCTGTTTGCTCGTTTAAGTGTCAGACCCAAAACATCAGACGTGACTGATCTCACTTCGACAAAAACTTGGGAAAAATGATGCGTCTCACCAACGCAGCCGCCGCTGCTTTCTGGCGCTCGGAATTACACTGATTGGTCCGAGGGGAAATTACATCTGAAAATAAAGTGCTGCTGATTGCCCCAGATGGGGACATTCTGGGGGACAGCATCATTACTATTACTTTGTTTTACTAATGCAATGCTTCTGACGGAGGATTTTTCTTACAAATGATAGAAAATGAACAATTTGGCTTCTTTTATTTGTGTAAACCGTCCTGTTTTAACAGGGTTTTCCGTGTTAGCTGAAGCAGCTCGCTCTCTTCTCTGTGCACTTCTTCATCAGCGCCATAAACTGTTCACACCTTCCTATTTTAAGATGGCAGCCTGGTTTAACCCTGGAGCCAGAAACACGTCGTACCTTGAGGTTATGTTATGTAGGTTAGAGGTTTTAGTTTTCATATCAGAGCAGGTTTACACAGACACGTTTTTCCTGTGGTGTATTTGTGCACTTATAAAAATATGCGCCAGGTACAATTAGTAGAATGAGTTTATTTGCCACAGAAAGTGTGACTCGCGTCGGTGGTTGGTTAGCCGGATAGCAGCACATGTTTGAGTCACCCTCTCCTGGTCACTTCCTTCACTTCCTACCTCCATTTCTCTCCGGGTTTCCCCTCGGGGACAACGCCTCCTGACGGGCAAGTTTTGCAACTCTTCACGTGTACAGCTGCCGTATTACCTCGGCTACGTGCAGGCTAACGCTAACCAGATGCGGCCACGGTAGCCATAACGCCCACACAGCACAGACCAGAGCACCTGACAGAGAAGTATTATTTTAACAACTGAATGTTCTCATTTCCCCGTGTCCATCCGTCAGCTCGAGTGGATGGTGGCCAGCAGGGGGATGGGTTGATGGATGGATGGAGGGGTGGTGGTGGGGAGGGGGCGGGGGTGTTTGCGTACCAAGCGCTCAACCTCTTGCCCTCTGCTGCTGTCATCTGTTGCCCCACAGCAGGCCAGAGGTTGTTGGCGTTTTGCTCGCTTGTAATCCGTCTCAGTGTCTGGCTGCCGGCTCCCGGGTCACCTGTCACTCAGCTTGACATGAATCAGCATTGACGCCAGCAGATTTAAGCTATTTCTTTCCGTCGGTAAACACAGCCGGGGTCTGTGGGCTTCTGGCGGAAAACTGAAACAACAACAACAAAGAGATGAAAACACGTCCCTCATCACGCAGCCCGAGCAGCCCCGAATCTTATTCGATGACCCAGAAGAGCTGGAACACGTTTAGACGTTTGGTTTTCGTGATGTAACGACAGCCAGGTTGTGTTAATGCGTGTTGGCGTGTTGCTCACTTTCCCAGCCACACACGAGCACATGGTCTGCACAGCCCAGGGTCCGGCGGTAAATCCCCCATCAGTCTGACACGTGACGACAGGATGTGGATTTAGAATGAGGTTAAAAAGCGACTAGAGAGAGCAGCCAGTATCGATATGTATAATACCAATAATTCAGAATCTCTTATAATCACAGCGTTTTTACTTTTTTTTATTTCTAAACCTCTTATTTCAATTTCTTCTGTAGACGATGAAAAGTGGATCTTTAACCCAAACCTGAGGAGGATCAAACCCTTTCGGTGGATATTTAGGTTTTGGTTCTGTGACGTTGGCTCGGCTCATGTTTCTATAAACACATTTTTATAACCGCAGATTCTTTCAGACCTGAACTGGACTTTGATGAATGATCTCTGGGCTCATTGCGAACATAATGTGTTTGGAGCACGAAGGTTTAGTGTCTTTATTTATTTATGTTTTTTCAGACTCAAAGCACAAAAGACAAGTTGAGTGGATTTGAAGACAGTGGGAATTTTTTTCTTCATTGCGTTGACCTCACTCTTTGTTTCCTTTTCAGGTCGACTGATGACACGTGATATTAAAAAAACACTTCCTCCAAAGGTTTCTGATGTCGAGGTCCGGGGGGGAGGAGGTGCAGGAGCCAATTGCATCTGATATTGAGCAAGAGGCAAGGCTTATCAAAGACAGACATAAAGAGACGCGACCTCAGTCTGATAGAACCCAGATAAAACCCACACAGATATGGAACAACAAACAATGTTCAAGACTAAAAGTCAATTAAAATTAAAACATTTATATAATTATTAATTAATGAGTAAAGAGGTGAAATCAAATCAAACTTTTTGCAAATAATATTTATTTACGTTTAAGAAATAAATAGAAATTAATGAACAAATAAAATTCCATTACACTAAGTATTCCCAGCTGTGCTGGGATCTGAACCATCAACCCTCTGGCTGTGAGGCAACAACGTTACTGTCCCACTGTCCACTTGCTAAATACATCCAGCCTTTTTGAAATATCATCTTTATCTTTGTTTTCTCCAGCGTGTGAACCAGCGGCGCACATTCATAATTCAAAGAGGGACCAACAGATCACAGGAGAAGCAAAAAGACCCTGGTGAAACAGACGAGCCGGAGACGTCGCAGCTGTCCACGGTTTAATAGTCATGTGAAATAAAAGAAGTCGTCACCGAGGGCGTTCGTTTCGTTTCATCCCCATGCAGAGCACGCACTGGAAATCACAGGCGCTAAATTCATCTAATGATGCAAACGTAAGCAACAGCGGCCGGCCGCGGCGCCGCAGAGGCACTTGTCACCGTGGTCAAGATTCAGACGTGGACATGTGCAGTCTTAAAAACCCAGCCAGCGTGCAGACAGGGAAATCAATACAGCGTTTTGTTATCTATCTCTATCTTACAACTTAAAAGAGAAGGATTGTATGTCATAGAGTGAGCCCAGGCAGACTCAGGCGGAGATCTATCATTGTAGAGAGTCACAGGCCTTTTCCTGTGTAAATCATGTGTCACATGGGCGGCGAGTTCATTCTCCGGCCATGGAATACATTTAGGCCTTGGACACGGACGTCCATTTTTCACCTGTGATGGAGTGCCTCCCTGCAGTGCTGCCTCTGTAAGTAGATTATTTCCTCACGCGGCGCTTTCATTGTTTTGTTATTGTCGTTCTGCAGCGGATCAAAACTTCACGTGCTAAAACAGGTGATTGATACGTTTTAATTACTCCACTTCTCCAAGGAGCGCCGCCGCCGTCAGAGCCGCTGAGGTTTTAATGTGACGGCCGCTCGACAGCGGAAGAAAATGACACACCTGTGGTAAAGTCGCCAGGGTGTTGGATCCCCCCCCCCCCCCCCCCCCCCCCCCCCCCTGAGCACATGTCAGCGGCTGGACCCCCCCCCCCCCCCCCTCACCACCAACACCTGAGCACATGTCAGCGGCTGGAGCGCGAGCGCCGTAAAGCAGAGCCTCAAATGGAGCGGAGGCGGCGAGCAACGTCGGTTACGCGACCCTCACGCTTGTGGGTATCTCCGCACCATCCTTCATGTTGGCGGGGGGGGGGGGTGGGGGTCGAACACTGACTGGGTGAGGTCACTGGAGTGAAAAGTAGACAAAGGAAATATGAAGCGTCACGCGCTGAAACACACCCTCCTGGCCGGAGATGACGGGTTGGACGGGAGACATCCTGCACGCTCGATTGAAAAAAAGGGAAATGTTGTTATTAAAATGTAAAATCCAGGCATTGATTGACTTGTGTTTTATAGAGAAGCCATAAAGACGAAGAGGGAACTGGCTCCGCAGATTCGGCGTCACCTCTTTAACCCTCCTGTGGTCGGAATGAGAAGGAGCCAATCTTGCGGTGTAGCGACGGGAGCTCTCGTCTTCAGGTACTGTATATTCTCCGTTATAGGTGCGAGGACAGACCAGCAGGTAGTCACTCATTCAAGACATCTATATTACATCTGTGAGATGGGGTCTTCCAGAGACAATCATTCCTCCGATTCACTCTCAGCACACAAGAATCATCTTATGCCATGAAAGTATGTGAGCGCTGAAATTGTCAGGCAGCTCCCACTTCCAGCTTTCATCATCTCTTCCCAAAGCATTTCGATTTAATTTAAGTGTGCCGGGGAGTGCTTTCATTTTGTTTTAATGAAGTTTTAAAAGTTGGCTGATCTGTAACGTAAGCCGCCGCCTCGGCCCAACTTTGGCTTGCCCATCATCTGTTCTGCGTGTGATTGCCACACAGAATACGATGATGATTGTTACGCCATGTGTGGGATACTCCTGGGTTCATGCAGGCGTTAATCACTGCAGCAGAGGAATGGGTCTGAAAAACAACAGCACTGTCTAAAGGAATGAGTTCCAACCTGAAATGAAACATTACGGTTCATCATCAGACTGAGATAAATAAATGACACTGGAAAATCTCGGGTGACGAAGTTCCCCTCTGAATAATATGAGCAAAGGTTAAAGGTCGTTAACTACGTAGACTAAATTAAGTTGGACGTTCTGACAAGGCAAAGCACCTTGATCACCCCCTGGTGTCCGACTGGAGTACACCTCAAAAGAACCCCACCTCCTCCGTATTAACAGATGGGGCATGGACATGGAACTAAAATTTCAAAGTTCCTCTTTATTAATTAAATTAATTCCCCAATGATGGTTTCTGACGTTTTCATATAAACATGAGGTTAATCTTCCAACTGATTAAATTTAGATTCCGCTTTAATGACATTGCCCATAGTACAAGTACAACAAAATGCAGTACTTCTGATTAGTACTAAGGCGCGTGTATTAGCATTAGCATGTTACCACCACTGCTGCACAGACAAGAGGCGTCTGTGTCCTCAATGGTTGGGCTTAATTTTTGTGAGAGAGGACATGGAAGCACATGGTCCATCATTGTTTACAGTCCATGGTTACTACTGGACATTGGGACACTTCATTAAAATGGTATATCTGTCCTTTGTCCCACATTTGTAAACAATAATAATAATAAGACCGATGTGCTGAAGCTGAAACTGAAGATTCAAACCCTGCAGAGTTAACACCGCCGTCGCGTCCGTTACCAGCCTCTGGGCAGCGTGCAGCACTTTAAATCCTTGCATCGCTGAAAGTGACCCGAGATTATGTGAAACAAAGACGCTGGTAAATGCCGTCATCTGCACAAAGACAATGAGATGCTGCGTCCAATGTCACGGCATTATGTCGGGGAATTTAAACAAAGAATTGAACCGGAGACAATATCTGCTTTGGAAATGGAGACGAGTCTTAGCTGCCACATCACAACGGAGCCAAAGAAGGCGTAGCATTTGAAAGCCTAAAGGCTTAAACTAATACAAAAAGTCTAATCAGACTAGCAATCCCTGATGTTAATGAAGGTGTCACACATCGCACAAAGAAAGTTGTGCCTGGCAATCTTCCATTTTTCGGCTGCCTACACCAGTGACATTTCATCTCACATTCAAAGAGCGCTGAGGCCCCTTAATGAAATGCATAATTAACATATTCTAATTGTGCTGAGCACAGTGATGGTTTTGACAGAGCTCACTTTCCATGTCTAATTCAATGCTAATTTAATCTGTTCTTTTCCCGCCGACATGACCTTTCTTGATTGAGTTTCACCGCAAAGAATTTTTTGATGGATTGATTTATCAACCTCTCGGAATGCAACAAAAGTGCCAGTTTCAGACGGACGGTGACGGCGAGCGGCTGACGGAGGGCAACGCGAGACAAAATCAGGTGAGTGTGGAGGAAAAACAATTTGATATTTAGAAATTAAATGGAGCTCTGCGAGCCATGCTATAGAAACACAGCATTCTGAATCCTGCCGGTCTAATGGCATCATTTCTTAGTCACAAGCAGAACATCGCTTAAGCCATTCAGCTGGCGTACCTTTAACACAGGGATTAGGAGGAATCTAAAGGCGTCTTTATGACGGAGAGAGCAAAAGATACCGGCACTATTCACGGATCCTTTTAATCTGAGTATTTACCAAAGGTTGATGCTGAGTAGGCAGCTGAGAGCATCTCGGCCCACTCAGCTGTTGGAATTCTTATTTCCTCATAATGGGAAAGAGAAATGATATTTAACAGAGGAGAAGACGGCGACACAGCCTACAGGAGTCTTTGTTTAGCTTTGAAATTGTGAGAAATTGAGAATAAGCAATGGAATACTTTCTTAGTACACACACACACGCCGTCCCCTTACAGGCCGTCAGATGTCAGATAATCCTTTTTTTTTTTTTTTTTTTTTTTTTTCAAATTCTAAATGGAAATAAAAAATGACAGGAATTTGCTCCAGTGTCAGATCCCGGGTCCCAGTATGAGGCACAAAATAAAATATAAAATCCAAGGTGGTGAAATTAGGGGAGAAAGCGGCAGCTGAGGAGGGATGTGGAGCTGTCAGTCAGTCAGTCAGTGGGAAGGGGGATTATGCAGAGCTCAGAGCAGTAATTGAACACCGTCGGGCCCGCCCTCATTTACATCTCTCCCTTCTGCCGGCTTTGATTGGCAGCTGTACATGAAATGCCACATCAGTTGAAAGTATGTTGTGAGCTGGCACTAACAATCCCGTGGCTCCGGGGAGACCTGCCATATTGTAATTTGGTTATCAGGCATGAAGGAAATAATTCTAAGTGCCAGGAAATGTGAGGCAGAATAAATGCTTCATCGCTGCAAGTTGCCCAGGGTGACAGTTCTTATTTAATGTACAAGAGCGTCCTGTTGCCTGTAGATTTGGGGGAGCAGACAAGGGGACGTAAACCAGGATGTGGAGCGAGAGAGGGGGATGATTTGTAAATGGAAAATCTGCAGATAATCGACTTAAAATATATAATTGTGCATAATTTGTAGGGTAGGGTTTATATGTAAGACAAAAGGGATGAAGAAATGCAGGCTGGGACGTATTCAAACCCTATTTGGTTCACGTACATGGGATTCACAGACAAAAGGCACGAGCAGAGAGGCAATGCAGATTTGTGCGTGCCGTTGCATCATTTTGGTTGACATGTAGAGAAAATGGGTCCTGAACGCCGCCACTTCTCTTAAGTGGCTCGGGCCTTATTTGTTTTGATGCACTGTTTTTGCATGGGGAGTCTTTTCTCTTGAGATGGAGCTGTCACATTGTAAAAAGAAGCCCCTGATGCTGGCAGCAGCCCCCGGGCAAAATGAAAACAAGTAAGTGGCATAGATAAATCATGCCAGCCAACCTCTTGTTGATGAATCAGATACGACCAGAGCATCTCAGGAACACTGGGCTTAATGGAGGTCCCAGTGGCAGCTGTGGGTGGGTTTATAATGACTGTGGAGTGTTTCCTTTGTTTACTCGCAATTACAACACACATCCAGAGGGAGGGAGGGAGGGATAGATAGATACATAGATAGATAGATAGATAGATAGATAGATAGATAGATAGAAAGATAGATAGATAGATAGATAGACTGATGTTGCACAGCTGTTCTTTTGTTTTTTGCACTTCACCCTTCTGGCACTTGAAGGGAGAAGAGCGCCGACCTGAAGTTCTGTGCCGTCTTTAAAGCACACACAAAATGACCATAAGAGCTTTTAACACCACCATCAGTCGCGTCCTCATATTTTCTCTCCACGCTCTGAACACCTACTTGAAATTCGTCCTGTCTCCCTCAACGTTACATTAACACATAACTGATTTTCTTTCCTAATTGTGATGTTGAACGAGTTTTTCTGAGTGAACCGTGAGTTTGGCGTCCGGTGTGGTCCGCGGTCGTAGGAAAGTTAAACAGTCTGACATCAGGTTTGCAACATGTGGCTTAGTATCAGCAACAAAAACCGTTAATTAAACATTGAATTCATGTTGGGGCAGGATGGCAGCTTTGGTTAAATGCTATTTGTAAACACAGATTATGTGACACAGCAAGTTTAATTCGAATTATATAACCAAGTACAACTTGAATATCGAAGAGTTGTTGTTGTTTTACTTTGAAGGAGAACTGTTAGATCAATAGACAGACAGATAATTAGATAGATAGTTAGATAGATAGACAGACAGGTATACAGATAGAATAAAGACAGATAGATAGATATATATAGATAGATATCATTAAAAATAGTCTGCCCATCTCTTGGCACTGGGCTAATTATTCATAGGCGAACAGGGTTAAGAGAAGGCGTCATCCCTCATGTGCGCTGACTGACTGAGAGACGCGATGGCTGACATCCCCTGGCAGAGCGCGGATCATTTGTCCGCAGGAACAGGGGCCGCTCAGTTCCAAATGCCATGGTGTGGGGTGCCCAGACAATGGGCTCAATGCTGGGCTATTATCCCCTGTGTCAGCAGGGATTGGCCTCTCATTTGAAGAGGTCCACTCGTCTGCATCCATGCCACTTTGAGGAGCATCATTAGGTGGGCCTGTCAATTTCCAACCTGGAGTTATCTGGATGCTATAAATACCGTGCATCCTCCCTCCGTATGTTTGCCTTCAGACCATCCATCCAGCTGTCTGCAGCCGGAGTAGATGGTCTGCCCGCTGCCAAACAGCCTCCGCCATTTGTTTCTAATCACAAACCAACGTCCGCAGCCTAATGACAGAGCATTCTTGCTTTTATGCGTTTGAGGAAAAATTTGGCATCTCACATATCCGCGCGCATCGCCATTCCCAGACATATTTATCGTTCTTCCCGACCCTCCCTCGCTCTCTTAATTTCACTACGCCGCCTGACAGGCGCCATGTTGTCAGGCTGATATACATCAGTTTAAATAACGCTTGTGTTGATCGTCTGCCAAACTCACGATGCATTTCAAACAGGTAAATACGGCTGAGTGCACGGCGAACTCCGCGTCACACTGGATCTCTACTGTACCTGATCAAACGGGCCTGTGAAGGGGCGAGACAGGCTCAGGCCATCATTAGTCCACAGTGAGGTTGCAGACTAGTAGTAGCTCTCTCAGCTCATGGCCAAATTGGCTGGATGTCAGTCTGTCTGTGGCCTGTGAGGTGTTAAGAAGCCTAATGATGTCTGGGCCCGGCTGCTCCATTGTTTGGATGTTGATCTTGCTCCTGCAGGTGAGGCAGGGAGCTGAATGCTGCCGGACCAGAACCCAAACACAGGAGACTCATCGAAACACATCGAAGTATTTAGAACTACCATTAGTGGTCGAGGGGATCAGTTCTTCTTTTAATCATTTTTACCAAATGCACAGAAAAAAAATTATTTGCCTTTCGTTAAATGAAGTGAAACAATAATAAATATTAATGAAGTTTATAGATGAAGCATCTTTAAAACATCCACAGTTGACTTAAGTGTTAAAAAAAAAGAAAATACAAAATAAAAAAAAAAAATCAGAAAACTGAGAATTAAGAGAATATAGAAAACACAGATACATTTCCATCAGGTTGTTTTGAGCTCAGTTATCTTTTATCTTTCCATTAACAGTGTTTAATAGTAATGTATTCTGATATAATATACTGTAATGTACAAATACTTGACTTGGTTGTCCACATCTGTTTTTCATCCAGACCATAGACTGTATCTAAAAATAGACGACATGGTGGCTGAGGAGCCTGGATCGCCCCCTGATGGCTGGCTGCAGTAACAAGTCATGAAATTCTTCTCCTCCATGTTGGTGACTGGGAATACAAAGTCGAATTGAGGTAAATATTTCTTTCTTTGAGTTGGATTATTATTGATTTCGGCAGCTCTCACCAATTGGTTCCATTGGACTCTGGTTTTCAAAACACTTCCACCCGAGATGGCTTTTGTATTCAGGGTGTTCATGTTTCATTTCCTGACAGTTGGAGGAAGTAGAGACGTGTCGTCCATATTGATGAGACTGAGGTTCAGATGTGGATCAGATTCCTTCCTGAACGTTTACAGAGTGGACTTAAGAGGTTGCTGTTTTTAGATCACGTGTCTTCTGTTATCCAGACGTGACCTCCGCACGACAACTTTTCAAGTCTGGAAGAAAGTCCGTGGAAACTGCACAGGCCCCTCCTCCTGGGAATATTCAGAGGAGGAGTCTAGTTTATGTCAGCCTGAGTTTGCTTTCAGAGCCTCCTCACTGGCAAGAGGACGAGGAGACGCTCACCGTGTCCTCTGTCCAATCAGAAGACACCAGCCTTTTAAGGAGGCCTGAGGTCATCGTGCTGTGTGGCTCAGATCCTGCCGAGGCTGTTTTAGATAAAACAGCCCCAAAAAAAAAACATGTGAATCATTTCTCTCATTTAATCCCAGAATAAAAATATATGGAAATTAGCATAAGAGGTTCCCTGTAAATTCAATGATTCAGAGAAGAACGATAAGGTGAACCAGGATTTGTTTTGTTTGCACTGATTTATATACGGTGCTGTTTTCTGACACATCTCTTACTCACTCTATTGGCTTGTCTTTAAACCTCCCTTTGGCGTTGCCAGACTAAGTTATGTGGATTGCCTGTGAAGATGTGATATCTTGGAAGCACTCAGACTGCCCCCAGAGAATTGGCCTGTAAACCATCATTAGCGAGCGGAGAAGTGTAAGTCTTTAAAACGTTAGATCCAGCCGACGTGCCATATAACCCCTTTTATTCCCGGTGACAAACCAAACCATCTAAAATCATGTATAATTACGCCGAGGTAAATCCAATTTACCCCTTCGGAATGTGTACGGTTTTCTAAACGCTTGAATTATAGATTTATAAACATAAAGCAACTGCAGGATTTAACAAAGAATACGTCTGGATTTAGATCACAATTCCACTTGTGCCGTGCAAAAAAGTGATTAAGTGCTTCGTTTGGGTGATTTTGCAGGTGATGGATGGAGCTGAGGGCAGAGCAAAGCAGCGGCATTACCATGGGTCTGATCTCACGGACTCATGGAAAACAATGCCCTGACTTCTGATGCAGTCACGGCACAAGACAGAATTTCAAATTTAGCTCTGACACCTTGACAATTGGGAATGGGGACGGGGGGGGGGGGAGAGGCAACCTGGGGGGGGGGGGGGGGGAGAGGCAACCTTCACAAACTTCCAAGCACACATAAAACTTAGATCAGTTGTGTTTTTAAAGGGAAGTCACCGCATTCGGCCGAATCAACATTTCAAAGTCTTCACGGAGCCCTTGACTCTTGTGGCAGATCACAGAGAGGTGGATCGGCAAGACTCATTTACATTGCTGCTGGTCGAAAAAGAAAAATAACCTTATGGTTTTACCTTATATTCCATATTCCTCGGGGGGGGGGGCTTAGTTTGGAGCTGATGTGAAATGAATAAGGGACAGAATGTTCATCTTTGTAAAAAAAAAAAAAAAAAAAGGAGAAGTTTGAGTGACTCCTTGCTCAAACCAGCTCCTGGACCTGTCAGTTGATTAGTCCTCTTGATTACCATTTATAAGAGGTGCAGCGCTCTATTATTTGCATTCCCTATTTAGCCACGATTTTGCGGAGGGCACGCCGTGATTAAACTTGTCACGGGGCCTGATTGACAGGGTCAGATCTTCACATTCCATTCTGCTGAAACGCAAAACAGAAAAAGAGAGAGAAAGTAAAATAGACAGTGGATGTGTCAGCTTCCCTTCCCTCTTCCCTTTCCGCTCCCGAGCTCAGCCCTTCTCCTCCCTCCCCCCTCTTCTTCCCCTCTTACAATCTCGGTCAGGAATGTTTTAATTTTAGGGATAGATTCTGCCTGTCGAGCACGGCTGGACGGCCTGTAGTTCAGACCATGAGATGTGATGGGTGTAAAACAATAAAAAAAAAAAAAAAAAAAAAGGAGAGCAGGAGAACAAAGAAGAAAAGAGCTCACTTTATTGGACAGATTTAATTACACTGAATAGAGATTAAGGCAGGCAATCCACTGAGGTGTGAAATTAACCCTTGATTACTGATGAAGCCACGAACGGGGGCTGAAAACAACAGTTAAAAAAAGATTGACCACTCAGTGGAGTGGTAATTATTTCAGATATCAGTTAAGAAAAAAAAAAAGAGGAATGTGAAGAGGTAATGTTGGCATGCATAAATGGACGAGGAAAGGTAACTACATTATTAACCAGGCTGAAAACGCTAACAGAGGAAGACTTAACATGATCTGAAATCTAGCAGCTTGCTTGCATCAGAGATTACTAACCTTTCTGTTAGACTGGTCTCTCTCCCTGAAGGGGAATGGGGGCACAGACGAGAGGAGAAGAAAAAAAAAAAAAAAAAAAAACACAATTAAAAATGCAGAAATGAGTTGATGCAATCTGCTCACGCTAAATGATGCTGCAGACTTATTTTCCCGAAATCTCAATCTTTAGAAAGATGGACTGAGGATGTGAGAGGGAGGATTTTATATATTTGGAATCAATCTTCTAAGCAGCTTCGCTCTCGGCTCCTTTGACGTCAAAATTTCAAAGTCTTTTTCGCTGAATGAAAAGTCATTAACTTTACTCCAGGAAACAGAAGGTAGAAAAAACAACAACAATCGATAAGTTAAATAAAAAATAGTCACTAACGGCCGAGGCCGTCGTTTCCTGCACGGTGACGTTCACTCATTTCATCGCCTCGACACATTATCAGCCACTCATCCAGGAGGGAAATGGGACATCCGCTCGTTCAGACCTGATGTTCACGACACAGCCAAATGCACGGCCCCGCCAAGGCTAGCTGTTCGTATAATTAGCGGTAATTAATGAACAGAAAGCGAAGACTCGTTTGTATTTTAAATGATCTTAAATGATCCCATTAGCACTTGTCATAGTCCTATACACCAAACAGCGTGAGTTCAATTAGATTTTTTTTCTTTTTTTTGTGTCATATTAAAGTGCTTTTCGAGATGCCACATTTGAAAATCTTCCAGTTAGTCGTGCTTTCCTCAAATTATCTGCTGGGTGGCTGCAGCACATCTTTTCCGTGCCGTGAGGTTTCGGGCCTGATGTGCACTGAAATTGCAGATAGCCTCATTTTGAGGCTGTTCTCCTTCTCCCGCCCCTTCGCACGTTGTCTCTCATTTCTGTATTAAAATGGCCAGACTCCACCGGCGCTGCCTACCTCTCATCCCTAACTGTGCGTGCATGACAGCATGCATACAATAAAATATGTACCCTGTCTTGTACGTTTCATTCCCGGTGCTGAGCGGACAAGGGAGGAGGACGGAGAGGAGGAATAAAGTGCCATAATGAATCTAAAAGGCATAATTCATTCTGATCAAACGCACTCAGGGATGAGTCATGCTCCGGTGAACCCTTCTGACCACTGATGGCTCTACAGCAGAGACGGGGATGAGGCGGGATTGACGAGCGCACATAAATTCTAATTATTCCCAATGTATGCGATTCCGGCAAATGGCCGTCCTCACAGTGGTGGCCGCCGACGGCTTTCTGTAGCCCCCCCCAGCCCTTCCCTCTCAAAATGTCCCCTTAGACTTTTTTATGAAGCGCTCTGGCTGTAAACCTGGGACAGGAGGAACGGAAGCAGCGGGTCGTGTACAGACTGGCGGGGGGGGGGGGGGGGGCCAGGACGGGGGGGGGGGGGGGGGGGGCACACACCCCGGCACCAGCCCCGGTGCTGGGAACAGAAAGGTACGATGATCAATTAATCCAGGCAGTAATTGGATGAGTGTGTATGTAATGCGGTAATGCTGTAATGAAAGTCATCCATTGTGCGCATTCTCTCCCTGGCCGGTGAACCATCCCCCTCATCATCCTCTGGATCTCAGGTGCTTAGCCATGCAAATCTGTCTGACAGCCCAGTACATCTCTGTCTGCCTAATTGGACAGTATAGAGTTGTTTATGGATATTGCAGACATTTAGGACTCAGTTGGGGGCTGCTCAAAAATCATTAGCGAACGGCCCCTGTTACTGGACTGTCAACTTCACTTCTTCCGACGTCAAAGCGCCGCGATGGAGAAGAGAAAAATGTTTATCTCTGTCAACACCGGGGGAAAGGCTCCTCTTTAAATGGAGCGGTATAGTTGCTGAACATTCAAACGTGCGATGGTGGAGGGTGGGTTCCAGCAGCTTGTTATAGCTCTGTGTTTTGAGCTGGGGTTTTTGTTAATTAGAAAAACAGCTCCATCTGTACAGCGCCTCAGATGAAAGCTGCAGGAACACGCCGCCTGATTCTGTAGGATTTATTTTTGACTGATTTACAGAGTTTCAGGTGCATGGAGGCTTAAAGGAGCTGTGTTCGTGTGGTCTTGTTGACAATGGAGCCAAACATCCAGTGGGTGATCAACTGGACCTTTGTGATATCCATTCTGTTCAGTATTCAAACAATTTCGAACAAGTCATTTTAATCATGGCTTTGAGCTCACTAAACGGTGATTCATCCTCTGAGAACCAAGAACAAAGCCAGATAAACAATCCATGAAATAATCATTGGGTCTCCATTCATTGATGAAATAACCAAACACATGATTCCTGTTTTGTCCCTTCACAGAAATCTAAAAGTTACATATTCTACACCGCGCTGCGGCCCCTCCCGAGCTCCCACCAGCTCCGAACACGCGCTGCAGGTCCGTCCTTATGAATGTTCAAGTTGAAGGCACTCTGATTTGCATGGCTGAACACGGCGAGGCAGGGGAACAGGTTACGGGGACTCCAGGCTCCAGCTTTTTGCCGGGACGAGGCTGTGCCGAGCGGCGCAGGGGAGGCGATGTGCTCGCTGCACTGACGTGACCTCTCACACGTCCCGGACAAAAGAGGGGCCAGAGGGCCCGGCTGCGATCCTAACGGGGAGCTGGACGGACCACGAACACCGGCTGGCGGGAGGCGATTACCAACCATCGGTGCTATTTATTAACGTTCATCAGCTTGAAGCCATTTCAGAGGCTAAATGATAAAGTCATCAGGCGGCCTTCCGTTTTTTTGAGGATGCAGATGTGCCCGACGTGTGCCGGAGCAACCGCAGGAGTAGACACGCAAACCGGTGACAACACAAGGGTAGATCCAGCTCACTGTAACTCTCTCCACTTCCCTCATTCCGTCCCCCCCCCCCTCTCTCCCTCTCCAGCTCCCCTCCATCTTTATAGCTGAGCCAATCAATGGCAAACCAGTGTCTATTGTCTGTCCGTGCTCGGGCCTCCTGCCCTCCTGCTGCACCCCCCATTACAGAAATGTTTCTTCCCATCAGTGCCTTTACTTATCACTTCCCGGGTGACATTGAACTTCCTATGCCCCGGCCACCGAGACACATCTCTGAACTCACACAATTACTCTTCATCCCCACTAACAATTTAGTAATGAAGTATTGATTTCCAGATTCCACTCTTATGGATGATATTAGATTTTGTTTGATAAACTGTGCCTGGGCCTCTAATCTGCACTGTCCCTTTTCCCACTGTCTGTAAAACAAAGTGCCACTGGAGAGATAATGACCAGAGAACATCGATGAACTCATTTCATCAATTTGTAACACTTGACAATGAAAAAGGGCAGCCATTTTTCAAGCTGCAATGTCAAAGTTTATTGCTCTGGGTACGGTCTTATTGGAAGCCCGACATCTTGAGCAGCGTTCAGCGCTAATTTATGGGCCCCAATGTGCCAGTTACTTTTAAAGGAAATGTTTGGATACTGGGAGGATATTAGTGTTGCACCTGGGTTGTCTGATTCCCGGGGCCACCGGGGATTCGCGCATCGCGTTAGAAAATACAGGAACAGCCGAGGAGAGCCGGAGAGCGTCGCTGTGTGAGGAAATACTGTCGGACATAAATCATGTTTCACGTGAATCACATTTGCATCGAGTCACAGGAACGTGTGAGTCCTCCCAGTTTCATTCTTAAACCTTCAAACGTGAAGATTAGAATTTTTTTTGGAAGGACTGAGTGAAAACATCTCTGCTGTGATCGTCGTCTTTACGAGCTAGAAGCAAACAATGCTGTTAGCCCTTCACCTCAGGTAATGAAGATTACCAGTCAAACCAGTTGATCAGGTCCATTTCTCCTGATGCTGCGTTTTCATTTGTCTAGGACTGAGTCTGTGGGTTCACCTGATTTGGTCCCTGGGAGCTTTACTCTCACACAAACATTTCAAACAGTGAGGAGTATTGTTGGAGAATATGTTTTTGTGTTCATGTGTTTTTGTCAACACTCAAACACTCAAATATAATATATATATAATATAATATAATATAATTAGCAAATGTCGGCAGCCATCTTGCATTACACCAGTTTAAGATTAGCACTGACGTGCTAACGTGCACGTGCAGCCTCAGAGCCGCCGGACTGCAGCTTCCGTCCCGTGGTTCCGATCGCCACGTCTTATGAAACCGATTAATCCTGGTTCAGTTTATTAGTCGCGTCCAAGACGGGCTCTTGACACAGAGTCCTGCTGAGGCCCCTTTATGAAACATGTGCCCCTCTGGTCGTCCATGACACCAGATTAGTCTTTGTTGTTCAATAAAAGTCTCAGTATCACTCTCACCTTCTCACAGCTCCTCCAGATTACACACAGAGAGGTTCCGCCTGCGTTTGGATGATAGATGCAGAAAAACAGAGGAATCGCTGCCCTTGGATTTTTTTTTTACGTCAAATCTTTTAAATGCGCACAAACGCTGCGTCCCCGGCGTCTGGTGTTTTCTTCTTTTTTTTTTTTTTTAACTACCGTGTTCCTCCTGCGCCGACGATTTATCTGCTGCAAAGTCAAATTATTTATTTCCCCTCATTCATCCTGTTAGAATGAGGGACCTGAGGAACAACAGCCAATTTAGATTGAAAATCCCAGTTCAGCTCAGGGTAATCTGATTTCTCTGCTCCCCAGAAATCTACATGTATAGTGCTTATCAACTGGGTTACTGGCAGGTAGGAGGAATAACCCAATTTGAGGTTACTTGTTTCTCTGTGTGTAGTATTCAGTGTCACATTGCATTAGAGGAGGAGGGCTATTGCTTTGTGGAATTGATGCGTAACTTCCTCGCTCCTCCTCTCCCAGAAGAAGCCACTCATTCATTCCCTTGGTTGCTCTTTAAAAAAAAAAAAAAACGGCCTCCAACCACACGGAATAACAAAATAATCCAATGTAAATGCACTGCAATCAGATAATGGCTTTAATGGATGCATTTAAAGAAGCAACACTGGCCGGGCCACTTCTCCACCTCTTACCTTTTACATTTTTCTCCTGCGAAGGCAGAACGGTGTTCGTCTTCATCGTTGGGAAGTGACGGGATTGAGATGGGTTTACTGGAGCGGTGGCAGGGCCACAGGGGCCACCTCCTCTATGGGCTACGACAATAACAGAGCTGCCCCCCCCCACCCCTCCCCCAGACCTCCCACCCTTCCCATTTGCTGATATTAAACAGGGTCGAGTATGGGCTGTGGTAACGGATCACCACCGTCCACGGAGCCCTAATCACCACAGGGGTCAATCCTCCTCCAGCGAGGCCAGCGCCGCCTTCAAGGTGATTATTGATAAAGGATGACACGCCAATGTAGTCACAGGAGGAATTATTCTCAGGGGCCAATCACGGGCCCCCTCTCGTTTCCAGAGAGGGGGGACCTCAGTTAATGTATAAATACTGTGTTCTCTCACCTACTGAGTGACCATAAAAGAAACGGAGTGGAAACCATCAGGGATGCAGGGAGCCATGTCAGCTGCCTTTAGATACAGACCTCCTAATATCTTTTAAAGGAAACAATCATCTTTCCTGATGATCCAAAATGTCCTGTAGCAGCCAAGGTCAAACACACACACACACACACACACACACACACACACACACACACACACACATGCATCATGTGGTCAACTGTGCATTGTGTCTGATTTTGTCTGCTGCTGCTGATACGATGTGAAGGTGTTGAGAGGCAGTTATTGTATAAATGTATATTAATTTAAAGATATGTTCATATTAGTTGTAAATCTCTAACACTCCTTAATGAATTCTTCATGATCTCTACAGCATTGTAAACATTTTAAATAACCTCAGAGATGAGCTGTAGATAAAACGCAGAGTAATGTTTGGAAACGCTTCTAATTGCGGATAAATTTTACTGTTTGACGCGATCAGAGCTGCAGAAACTCAGATTTCCTTGGCGACACCGTCGACATATTTACTGCCCTGTAGCTTGTTGATGGGGGGAAAAAACAGTTGCTTAGGAGGAAGCATGTCCTACCAATCACTCGCTTCTTCTAAAGGGGCTCCAATGGCACCTGAGGGGGAATCTCATGGCTGTCATCCCAGAAAGGCTGCCGCACTGATGCCTGCTCACCATCTGCTCCCCATATGAGCAAAAACAGGCAATTGTCTCAGAGAAGGCGCCTCAATCACTCCGTCATTGATCTAATACACTTTAACCGTAGCCTCGGACGACATTCGGCGGAGTCGGTGAGGGCCCCATTTGCTCGCTGGCGATAACAGTAACTGATTGTGTGTGCGTGCGGCGTAGGTCGAGTGCGTTTGAAATGTATATCACAGCCCGGCCCCCGTCTCAGCACGGACTTGGCATCTGACAGTGAAAAAGGCAGAACAGTGGGACCCTGTCAGCGTTACACTTCCTGTAAATAACCCCTCCATGCCTTTGGTTTTATCATTCCCTGCAAATGATTCCAGGCCCCTCCAGAGTCAACGAGAAATAGCATTATTTTATGGCACGGAGAGAGAGAGAGAGAGAGAGAGAGAGAGAGAGAGAGAGAGAGAGAGAGAAAAAAGAGGAGAGGAGAGAAGATAAAAAGAGGAGCCGGGGAGAGAAAAAGGGAGATGGGGCTAAAAAAAGGTCCTTCAGGGAACATGGTGTAAATGAAGTTCCAGGAATGACACAGGCGAGCAATGAGGCGTGGATGGAAAATATACGCTGCACATCATCGGATAGAGATGCCAGTGGAAATGGCTTCATTGAAGTGTCAGCCCTCATCCATCAATCAATCATCCGCGAGAAACAATAACACTGCAGCGATGGGGCAGCTTTTATGGGGCTTACTCATGGGTATCAGAAACAGCACTTAAGTGTAGTTCTGACACTGGGAGAAAAACAGAGGTGAGGCGTTCTCCTTATTCCACATGCAGGTGTAGAGCAGATAGGGAGGGACTAAGTATACAGTGCTCACCCCCACCACCCCCTCCAGGCATGGAGAGCTCTGGACAGAGTGTTTCACCTTCTCTACACCTGCCTCTGCTGGTTTTGATATTCTGGATTTATTGTACATTTAAGTGGATTGTGTCTCAACAGAGATTCCTCCATGTGTATTTGTACCTCAAGGAATAGTGTCTGGATTTCACATTTCATCGCCCGCGTCCACCAGTCGAGGGTTAAGAACAGAGGGTGTCGCACCTTGTTGAGATTGATTGATTGACGGCGATCGTCACGCTCCAAATATCTGGCGAGATGGAAATGATGCCGCCATCACCTCTGGACGACACTTTATTTCACCAGTCTTCTTCCACTTTCCTGCCCCGATGTAGCCAAGATGGCTGCCGCCGAGGGTGGAGAGCGTTCAGAAAGATAGAGGATGAGTCTCCATCCCACAGTGCAAGAAATGTATAATTACTGCGAAATATAGTTGATGAGAATAATCTGAAATCTCTGACACTGGATTATCTGATGAATACTTTTCTTTTATATTGCAGCCACCAGGGGGCGATGGCTTCACTTGAGGAACGGCATCATGACTCATCCTGGTACCCACAATGCACTGCATGTTGTCACCATCAACACTGCCCCCTGCTGGTGTTCTAGAAAATATTACTTCACCCACAAGGTTAGCTATCAAGTTTTTTTTCCGTGCAGTGAAAGTACATTTATAACTCATTCCAGATATTGTATTTCTTTAAGGAAATAGTTTTTAATGTATCACTAAATTAAAACCATGCTCACAAACGAGCAGTGTCGGAGCATAGCAGCCATATGTATGTTTATATATAATCAGCTAAATGTTAAATGGTACAACAGTCGCTTTTGCTGTACGTGAGCTTTTTGATTTCCCCAAACCAAGTCTCTTGACGGCTTCTCGGCAACATGAAACATGACACGTCATCCATTATTCTGTACATGTGCCTTGCTATCTCAGCCTGCTCCATATGGCCCCTGTTGTCTCCAGACACCCAAATCCCTTTCCTCGAGGCCAGGGGCTGTTTTTGTGGGAACCATTACATCGCTCCTCTCCCTCAGAGGAATGGGGTGACGATGATGAGCAATCACAGCCACAGCAGACTTTCTGCCTCAAATTCTGACAGGATACTCCACAATTGACCGTGTCCGCTTTGTTGGCCCAATTGCTAATTCATGCAAGTTGACATTCTGGAGGCGACAATTATGAGTGATGAAAGGACTGAAAATAAGAGGAGGGAGCACTTAAGGGGAAGGAGGAAGCATCAAGTTTAGTTTGTGAGTGAGGAGAGAGGCAGAGGGAAGATTCTGTAACCTCGTCTAAAAACCAAACACACTCCTGTGATGAAAGACACTTTGGACAGAAACAAATCCCATGGGACTTTATACGAAACTGACCAATGTTGGAAATCAGCTGCATGGAAAATAAAAGCTAAAAGTTTGAAGATAAAAATCTGCTTTCTAAACTTATGACTCCGTTACCCTCCATGATATTATTGGATAAATAAAAGATGATATAGAGATATAGAGATGAGAGGACGACCCCACAGTGCCTTTCATTCTGTAAATATATAATAATAACATAAAAACATAAGCAAAGGTCCAACAAGAAAAAAAGCACAAATCAGATTAGAGAGGGAGAGACAAACAGAATAAGAAGTAAACATGGCGGGGAATTCAGAGTGTATCTGCGCTGGGTGCGTTTTGACGTGCAGCACTCGCAGCGCTCTGGACACGGGGACGGAGGGGAACGGGACGCATGTCATAAGCTGTTGTCGACTCGCGTTCTCTGCCACGCGTTTGCACTAAGTTTGCCACAGAGTGGGGGGAATGTGAGGGTGATGCTAAGTGAAATGCTCATTTTGCGTTTGTGATTACCGAGGCCCATGGGCGATATGCACTAATGTGAGCTAATGCAATAGATTACACAGCGCTGGCCCAGGGGAACAGACAGCAAACAGATGTGGTCTACTCAAAAAACGGGAGGAGGGACGGGGGAGGGAAAGAAGAATCTAACTTTATAGTCTTCAATGAGCTGAAGATTGTCCCTCTCAGTTTGTTGTTTACAGAATGCTTCAGCCGTGATAGGCTGCGTCAGACTTCTCCTTTTATAGAAATGAGGGAAGTTGACGTTGACGCTGCTGCAGAAGCTTTCACCAAACTTCTCCGAGGAGCCTTCATTATCTCCCCTCAGGTCTGAGCACTGGCTGAGTCACAGAGAGGGGAGCTGCTGCCGCTGGCTCCAGTCAGGCTGACGATGATGAGGGTGAGGACGATGATGGTGAGGATGGTGTCACTGCAGGTCGACACCTGGGTGACATCATGGATCAGGGTGTGGTCAGCACAAGTCATTGCTGAGCTGAACGAGATCATTTCGATGACATTGTGCCACATGACGTGTTTATGTAAAAAAAAAAAATCGAGTGATTGATTCAAATCTCGTATATTTCTCACACGAGCGCTATGATTCTGATGTCCGCCTGGACTCGTGTGTGTCTCTGACGAAGGCCCCACTGCAGCACACGTGAAGTTGTGCTGCTCACGCTGGACACGTCATCTAGTCTTTGCGAATGCTGCCATCTTGTGGTCGACCCGAGTCATCGACAAGGACGGGAACTATAAAGACAGTACATTCCTTTGTGTTGTGTCTACCGTTGTTGTTTTTATTAATGGTAATGACATGAAGTTTTAAAGATCTGGCGTCCGTCTGCCGTCGGGCGGAGTGAGCGAAGGCGGCTCAGCTCGCTCTTCCCATCAAGTGTGGTGGAAGGGCTTTGGTTCCGGTCATTTTGCTATTTAACCAGGTCAGATCCAGGAGTCAGGGTGAGATCAGATGTTTTCATTGTTTGATCAAAGAATATTTTACAGAACATGAAAAATTTGGCGAAAAAGATCATTTAGATGTGGTGTATTTTTTGACTTTGGGGCAGGTCCAGTGTCTCAGTGTGACCTCCCTGGTTAAAATATAGAAAAGATAAATGAAATAAAATATATATATTTTTAATCTGTCATACTGACTACATAGATTGTGTTTTATGTGTTTTTGTGGACATTTGCAAGAGACTTGCATCTTATATGGGGAGTGTTTGAGAACCCTGAAGGATTTCAGCTCAGGTGTGTTGAGATGAGTCCAAACTAAAGACAGAGGTTATCACACACAGAAAACCAGGGCACTAACTCACTGTTGCTAAAGTTAGAGCTAAATAACACACACAGGGCTCTTCGCATCTCACTTTATTATTGAAATGTGTCATACAAATCTCAAAGAATATTTTCATTTTTATATAAGTACATATGAAATGTGAATAACGGAACAAAAACAAATAACTTAACCTAAGCCTTTCATTGTGGCAGAAATGGTAAATAACACAACAACAATAACCTGAGACCGTTTTGTTCACAGTGTTTAAATCGAGCCAGCCTCACTGGTTTTTCCCCAAAGTCCACAGTCACACGTGTAAAAAAAGGCCTCGCTCAGCTCGAGCCGCCGCTTCGAACAGAGCAGGCAGTTCAGGCACGACTGTTTCACACACAAACAGAAATCCATGAGGTTTGGTTCATTCTGCAGCTCATATACTCTGAGGCACATTGGCCATTTCATAAAATAAAGGATCAACAACAACAACTTAAATACCTGTTGCGTGTTTTAAACTGGGCTCATAAATATCAAGTATATCAAAGAAGAACAGTCACTCGTGTGCCGTTGGTCGATATGGTCTCAGTAGTAGCTGCCCGGCGTCACCACACAATCTCAGCTTTTAGAAACACTGCGGGCGCCATCGAGACGCGGCGCCTCAGCCGACGAGGCCGTGGCTACAGCTTTAACAAGAACAACAGTGTGGAGAGCACCGCGTGAGGTAGACCGCTTCAGAGGGACTCGTTACTGTTTGTAAACCACCGGGCCGAGGCCGTCAAAGTTATCGGACAGAAACCCCCCCCACCCCACCCCACCCGCCAGTGCTTTGGGAAAGGAAAACAAAAAACAGAATAGTGCTTAGTTACTGCTTGGACGTGGAGCAGCAATTCTTCACACAAATCTTTCTTCTTAGGTTTTTACTTAATACAATTTGCAGACAGCCCATCTTACTGTTATGTCATGGACACTCACAGACATCTGGACTTTAGTGTGGGTCAAAAACATTTCAGAGAAAGGGAATATCTCAGTGCACACCAGTGGAACCATAAGTTTAAAGAGAGATACTCTGCACGTTTTTCTTCAGGAAAAGAAAAAAGAAGATGCCCGAGCCCTGAAATGTCAGCACAACAGAAACGTCCCGCTATTGAAGAAGCATTAAATTAGGGGCGTTGAGACGTCTCTTCTCTTAAATCTGTACATTGAAGATCATTTTCTCCAAAATAAGGCAGCAGCACAGTTCAATCTAGAGAGAGAGAGAGAGAGAGAGAGAGAGAGAGAGAGAGAGGCCATTTTAAATTAACTCCTCCACCTGAAAAAATATAACCAAGCTTTCCCGTTCGTATTTCAACATGTTCATCAAACTTTTACCTCGGGGCCACTTCAGGAGGTTTTGTCAGAGGCCCCGTAGCGTGGGTGAGGGAATGGGCCTGAGGGGTCCCTCCTCTGCAGGATGGGTAAGTGTTGGTACAGCACCGCTCTGCCCCCTGGGAAAAGATGCTCTCGGTTAATTCCACAACCTTGTTTCAGTTTGTGTTTCAGACGCTGAAGCTGCAGACCGTAGACGTACCTGCTCTCTGGTTGCTCAGTCCTCCGTGACTCGGGTTCGCTGGTGAGCTGTGGTAGAGCGAGGCCAGTTCGTTGGGGGTGTAGGGGCGGAGCAGGTTCATCATGCTCCACTCAGGGTCCAAAGCTCCTCCCATGGCAGACTGCGAGCTCTTCCCGGGACCCAACGTCTCCGTGGACGGGGCCATGGTTCGGACACTTCTCCCTGAGATGATCACTCTGGAGGCGTCCCCCAGCGGTGCCCTGAAGCTGGGCTTCTCGCCGACGTCCGCCTCCCTGCCAGTGGGTACCGAGTACTTCAGCCTCTTGCTGGAGGATTCGCCAAAATCCATCTGGGGGAGGCTCCCGAATCGGGTGGAAAGGCAGAGCCTGGCAGCCTCCGAGTGCCACAAAGCATCACTCCGCACCGGGTAGCTCCTCTCAGCAACGCCCACTCTGTCCGGGCCCGGTCGGTCCATCACGTGCTTGGTGCCCGTGCCGGGTTTCCTTGCGTGCTCTGGAAACCTGGAGGCTTCTTGACCGGGGTGCGGGTCAGAACTCTGCCGATGGCGCTGAGGCTCCTGGATGACACTGCTCACGGGTGCGAGGACCGGGGACGGCTTAGGACCTTGAGGCTGAGTAACAGGCGGCACTTTCTCTTGTGAAGTTGCCGCTTGTTGGCGGGGAGGAGATTTGGTCCGACGAGGGTGGCGCCTGTCAATCACGGGAAGTGGGCCGACATCTTTGCCATCGAGTGCGGGGGGGCAGCCCGTGTAACGCTTCTGTTTCACGCTGCATCCGAATCCGCTCTTCTTGCCGCTGTCAGATTTGTCCTTATGACTCAGCCTTTTGTGCATGATCAGAACCTCGGGGTACATGGTTTTATACGCACAGAACGCACAGGTAATTGGATTTAATGCATTTCTGGGCTCTGCACCGGCAGGGATGGAGAAAGACACTCTTAGGGACAGATTTAACGGACCCTCTGAGTTTTCATCTTTCACGTTTTCTCTTTCCATCTTCATGTTAACAGGCACGGGGACCTTTATGAGCACGCCATCGGTCGGCGAGGACTCAGACTTCAGGTACTCCTTCGTCTGAGCCAGCGGTTTGCCGACTACGCCGTCGTATTTGTCCTCCGCAGTCACCGTGGCGCCCTGAACCCAGAGTTTGGATCGATCCGGGGCTGGACTGGAGCCGCCACCTCCGTGTTCTCCGTCAGTGGGAGACGGCGCTGAAGACACAGGTCTGCCGGTGATCTCCACGTGAGGTTTGTTCTTGTGGCGCCGTTCCAGGTGGTATTTCAGGGACGTCTTCTGGGCGGCAGCATAGTCGCAGTAAGCACACTTGAACGGTTTTTCACCTGGAATATAAGAAGCAAAGTTTTACAGAAATTAAAAGTACTGGACAGATAAACGATGTATTTATACACAAATCATTTGGGGCTGAATGTGTTGAACGTACCCGTGTGCGTCCGCAGATGAACTGTGAGGTAATAGCTTGATCGGAATGATTTGCCACAGTAGCTGCATTCTTTGGATTTGGCTTTTGATCGATCGAACCCGTCTTCACCTTTGAACACAAACACAAATTAATCCACAGAAAAGTACAAACTGAAAACCCCAGGTGTGTTATCACACTCCACCAGCAGAGGGAGCACTGGGTGCCAGAACTTTTCTGCATGAAAACAATTTCACAATTGAAGACAAATGTGTTTGAATTTAATTTACCTGAACCGAGGTTTTCTGCCAACGCCTCCTCGGCGCCCTCCTCAGACCCCTCCTCTGCATGCTCCAGAGAGCCCACTCTTGACAACTTCCCCTCCAGGGAGGAAGTGGGGCTCTCCTCGCCGCCGACGCCTCGCTCGCGCTTGTGCACCCTGGAGTGAAGAACCAGCTGGTGGTACGTCCTGAAGGTTCTCTGGCATTCCTCACAAGTGGTCGGCCTCTCTTTGTCCTTCTGCATGAGAGACCTCCGGCGCGGCGCTGGGCTTTCGGCCGCACCGTGAGACCGCAGCTCCCTCCCAAGGACCTCCTTCGCAGCCTTGTCTCCTTGGCCTTCAGACCAAATATTATTCAGCTCCTCCTTATCAGAGCTGCAGTCCTCGTTGTCTGTGCTGGCTTCCTGGCCAACATCTTTCGCATTATTTGGACCGACGGCTATCTTGCCCTTTGTAGCCAGCTGCCAGGCCTGATAGGTGTTGAAGGGATCCAGCTGCGGGATCCATTTTGAGGTTCGCTCACTTTGCAAACTGTTTCCTGCAGAATGAGGCCGAAGGTTGAGGCCACGAAGAAACATTTCCTGTGTGGCGAGGGATTCGCTTGTGGCGTCCATGTTCTCCTTGTCTTTATCCCCCTCGCGATTATGGACTCTACTGTGTTCGACCAAGCTGTCATGGTCGGGGAAGAAGAACCCACAAACCATGCACATCTTGTAGATGGTGACCACCTGCTCTGCAGCGGGGTCTTGGACCACGTCGTTGACCGTGGCCGGGGTCTCCGGGTCCTGCTGGGCCTTGCTCTTTGCTCCGGGTTTCGCGTGCATCTTCATGTGGTTCTTGAGGAACCACGGCTCTCGAAAACGCCGCCCGCAGACGTTACAGCAGTATGTGAAGTAGTCCTTGTGCTTCCTCATGTGAGCCTCCAGCTCGCTGGCGTCTTGCGACACCTGGCCACAGACGATACAGTTATGGGCCTCCTCTCTTTCGTCAGGGAGGCTGCTTGGCTTGGGTCGGCCCCTCTCGCCTGGGATCCTGAATTCAGCTTCAACTCGGAGCACGGTGGGCTCAGGAAAAGTAGTGGGGTGGTGAGTTAACACGTGCGGCCCGAGCTCATCCTGATGAGTGAAGGTATCGTCGCAGAACATGCAGGTCAGCAGCGAGCCCCCTGCAGAGTGAAACGGCGCCTTCTCTGAGCTGATGGCGTGCGGCGTCATGCTGGAGCCGGGGATGCTGGCGTTGTTACCGATCAGGATATCTTGGGCCAGTCCGTCCGGACTCTCCATTAACGGCAGCAGCAAGTGAGTCGGCATTGTTCAGCGAGGGCGGAGCAAGCAGCGCTCTACTCCAGACTTTTAGGAACCTGGGAAAATACAGGAAAGGATTCTTTAGGCTCGGCTCAGTGTGAAACTGACATCGGGGAGCTGCTACCTGACTGGAGATACAAATCTGTTTGAAAAACAGCACAAAGAACTTCCCTCATACCAAAACAGGAAATGTGTCTTTTTTAGCACTCAACTGCACAACCAGTCATTTCCTCTAAATGCAGATCATTGATAAAACGCATAAAAATGTTATTTTTCCTGCTCACCAGCATCATTTCTCATTGTGTACACGGGCGAGGCGTCCCCCACAGCTGTACACAGCTGTACTATGAGTGTACAGGTTAATACTGCCATTATGTTTTCCACATGTTTTCAAAGTAATACTAGATGGGGATAGATGTCACCGAATAAATCTATTTGACAACAACAACCTCCAGAAGCCTGTCGACTGGAAACTTGTTTTACTATGTGTCAGTCCTCAGCTGCCCTGTTGACTCACACATTGCACATTAACCTGGAATGCCTCGGGTGTATGATCAGGCTTTACTTTTGTTCTGAGACCGGTGGCACTACCTTCGCCTAGCAGTTAAGAGTTCCAGCGAGCATAATGAACTAATGTTGACATTATCGACACTTGCACACACGCATGAGAGAAAACTACTCAGGGGCAGAGAAACAAATCACTCCCTTTCAGAACTAAGAGACTTTAATCAGCCATATTGAAGCTTGATTGGATCATAACCTTAACTCTGTGTAATGTTTGTTCACTAATTTTACTGTCAACTGCTCTCTGTTGTAACGATATACATGTGCAGAATACATAAGTTCCTCAGGTGTAAAAGACGCTATTTAGCTCAATTTACAGGGTTTTAGAAATTCTAATATTACTTGTTTGATTTACTGGAGGAGTGGAGAAACTGGATGAGCAAGTTCACGACAACACCAGAGTGAAGACAGTGAAACCAACCCAGAGAGAACCAGCACATTATAACCACTTTAATTTGCACTCAAAACACATTTAGTTTGTCCAGTGCTAAATAAAATGGCAGCCTCCACACAGAGACCCCCCCCCCTCCTGATGGAAATATAAAGTATTTCAATCTAATGAGCCCATTCCTGGGGAAAGAAAACAATAAATCCGAGAAATTAGATGAGCCATTTATATTTCATGAAACTTTAAAAAAATATAAACATGCGTTGATTCACCCTAAGATGAAAATTCTCTCATTTTCTTCTCACAGCTATGCAGATTGGGGGAGTTTGGAGGAGCAGCCTGCCTCCGCACTGCTCCTGTGGTGTCATCCATATTACAACCCCCCCCCCCCCCCCCCCCCCCCCCATCAGTAGAGAGAACATGCGTGAAAGAATTTGCATTTTAGGGTGAATCAACACATGCTTAGAAAAACACAAAACGTCTTATGAACACGACTTTCAATTCATTCTGTCTAAATTATGCGAACTGCTCCACTCAGAGTGGATCGAGGCGAGAAGTCATGACTGTTCTCAGAGCTGTTGTTTTCACTTTGTTTGTTCTTTGTGTCGCTGTGGTGATTTTACCTGATCCAGGTGAGCGCTTTCCACCCTCACTTACTACACATACATATATAAGTATATTTTAACATCGATCATCTCTATTCACTGAGCGGAGCCACCTTGTTCGAACCATTAACACAATTAAGTTTCCCAGAGCGTCCATTAAAGAGCCGCTATTACGTGTCTGTGTGCGGTTATTACGCACACGCTGAGTCCAATCAATAGAAATTACGCAAAAGCCGACACTGGGAATCTCAAAGTTTAACTTGATTATCATGACAACACACTCACTGTGTGTGTGTGTGTGAGAGAGAGAGAGAGAGTGTGTGATTCCACTGATGTCAGTTTATAAGAGAAGTTGACACCAGGCTAACATTAGCGAAGTTAACCAAACCACCCAGCGGATTGTTTGTTTGTTTGTTGCTGCTGCTGCTGCTGCCGTGGTGGTGAAATGTTTCGGACTCACCACACAAACACACCGCCGCAGTTTCCGGGGTCGATTCGCCAGAGTTCGCGGAGCTCCGCCGATGCTAGCGATGCTAACGCCGAGGACCGCTCACCTTGTACCGGATCATTTCGCTGCTTTTCGCCGTGCAGCTGTTGAATCCGGCCGTGCGCGCCCCCGCTCGCTCGCTCGCTCACTCAGCCGCGCGCGCGCACACACACAACCACCAACGAATAGGGCGCGTGCACGTGCAGCAGTTACAAACCCTCCCTTACCCTTATAACAAAAAAAGTCACGTGGTGGCGTGGAGCAGGCGAAAAGAGTGCACGTTAAGCTTAATTAATAAATCAATAAATAACAACGAGCACGCGCCTGTGTGTGTGTGTGTATATGTGTGGTGGTTTACTCCTAAACAACGTGTGTTACTGTGAGTGAGATGTGACACTGTGTCTAGTTTGAGCTACACAACATCACCTTTAAAGTGAGGCCCCCTCTTCTTCTTCTTCTTCTTCTTGTCCTCCTCCTCCTCCTCCTCCTTCTTCTTCCTCTTCCTCTTCTTCTCCTCCTGCTCTCACTTCATGCATCAGCTACCATGTGGAGGTGGGGGAGGGGGACACTCGAACTTTTCACAGATACATGAGGGTTTTTTTTTTGCAGAAGCTGAGAGGCCGGGTTGAGTCATGAGGACACTTTCAGGTTGTTCCTCCAGCTTCCATGAAACTTGAAAATTCAAATTTGAAAAAAAGCCCTGGTAGATTATTCAGAATTCACACACATTCATTTTTTTTTTTCAGTCCCTTCAACACTCACACTTGACGAGCCTTAATACTTTACAGTGGTGCATTTAAAGCCAAGGGGAGTATTTTACTCAAGAGAAAGTACTTTGTGAAACTTTATTATAATAACTCCAGATAAAATAACTCGCTGGATTCGGACTGGCTGCAGGCCGGGCCTGTTCGTGACAGATCAGACTCAGTGGTTCTGAGGGATAAAGATAAAGATCCAGCAGCACCTACAGCAGCAGCCTCCACAGGCCTGTGTGTAATTAAACAACTGCCCCTCCTCCACCCTCGCAGGCCTGCACACAGACGTCAGGCAGAGAGGCCTGCACGCTCCAGTCAATGCAGATATTCAGTCCCCACACACACACACTACCTCCCTCTGAATGGCAGCAATGTCTGGAAGAAAGAAAAAAAAACTTTATCAGTAACCACTCCCAGAGAGGAACAGTGAACAAAGACTAGTTTGCCAACACCATCTCTCACAGTAGACTCCATAGTGCTCCCCTCCCCTCCCCTCTCTCAGATTGGCTGATGTGTGGTTTTATTACAATGTGAGTTTGTTTATATATTCTATTTATACGTGTGTATTTTAATTTTTTAACGTTTAAATCCTTGTCGTTACCAAACAGGTCGGGCAGACTCGGGACTTAGGGAGATGTGAGTGGAAGTTGTGTAGGTTTGGCAGAGTCTCAGCAGCATGTGATCGCTGCTCCTCTGCCAGATACAAATAAAAGGATCATGTGTCCGTCACATATTGAACACGAGAGATAATATTGTAGTTGTATAAACACATATTTCACTTTGAGTTAGCAGGGGTTTTTTTTTTTTTCAAATTTGTAAATTCTGTCCTAAATTTATTATGATACTGCGACAATTAATACTATTTTTTTCTAAATAGATAAAGTTATTTATTTTTATTTGTACATCTCTGCATTCTGTAAAACTTGGTCAGAGGAGAATTCCTCTCATTGAGTTGTGGGTCCAGATCTGGGGGCGGACACATGAGTCTTTTCTCTTTCGTCAACACAGGGGATTTTTCACCATTATGATTCATGGAAGCATCACTCATTCAAACAGACTTATTGTTAAAGTGACATTTTAAAGGTGCAGAGCCAAACAGAAAACTAGGATCTGGTGAATTGAAATGAATTCTTGTAATTGTTTTTAATTAAGCACTAATGTGTTTACTTGTTGGCTGTTCTCGGGTCTGTATTTAAAATTTCATCTTTATTAACACGCTGGTTAAATAAAGAATACATTTAATTAAAAAGTAGATCTGCACTCATAAGGGGATGGCATTACTTTATTTAATGGTGACTCAGGAGTAACTCAATCTCCTCGTTGTGCTGCCTTGAATGAAACCATTGTTTTAATCTGTTTTTTTGCGATTCTGTCTCTTTTCACCCTGAGATCCTGTAACACCGACAAGTGGAGTATGTTAATCAAAAGCACCACGTGTGACACATCGAGGCCTCCCGCTCATTTCCCATTGTTCTGTGGCCACAAAGGCTCGGTGAAGGGCTATCAATCTGCAGTGGAGACATCGAGCCAATCATAAAAACAAAATAAGTCTCTTTTCACGTGGAGGGGTTTGGCAGCTCGCTGATGATGATGGTGAGGATGAGGATGCAGGTATTTAAAGGCCGTCCATCATGAAAGCAACAAGTGGACAGACATTGTTTTCTTCCAACTGATTTAATTAACTTTGTCCCATTGTGGGACTTTATGCAAATGTAATTTCCCCTCAGAGGATCCTGCAAACTCATTGTCTCTGAATGTTTCCTCGCAGAACAAATCCTACATGTGTGTGCTCAGCACTAACCAGGGGATTACATTGCGTGCGTGTGTGTGTTTTTTTGAGTAGTTATGTATTCAGAGGACAGGCGCCGTGATAGGAGCCGTGTCAACGGACGGGGAAAGGGCTGTGGTGGCTTGTTTTTTGTCTTGACGTGTCAGGAGCAGCTGACTGCATTGTTCCCCTGCAGATTCACAGCCTGGTGTCGCTGCCCAAAGATAATCTCCTTTCTCAGCCTGAGCCGGTAATGTTTATTCAATGCAACCAGCTGTTGTGTTGTGGATCATCACAGAGTTGTTGTGCTACTTCTGAGGAGGAATTTAAGGGAAGGAAGAGTCCCTTTGTTCCTGCAGGAGGATCACACTGCCTCTTTAACCTTGTTTGACTTTTTGATGTTTTTTGGAACAGAATATTTTCATGTTGTTCAGAGATTGACCCATAAACATAAGACAAATAATAAAGCACACACTTTATTTATGTTAAAATACTGGCAGTGAGTCCATCACTGTCATCATAAAACTCTAATTGGTTGATAATTCTATCACTTTAAATGAAAAGAACCCAATTATAGGTCTGGAATTAAGAATGACAAGAAGAAAGCTCTCTCAGTTTATCTCATCTTTAACACAAAGAAGTTTTTTGAAAGTGGCAAATTTTGATGTTTTTATAATTAACTTTATTATTTCTGTATCCTTGACAAAAAAAAACTCACCACAGCAAATTCCTTACACATGCAAACCTATAAATCCAACTTTATTCTCGTTGTAAATATGTGTTTAATCTGACGTTTTACCTTGTTTAATTATATAAACTCCTTCTTTAGTTATATAAACAGGATGCCAGCCGCCAATCAAACTAACAACAACAACAACACCACAATGGGATGGGTAAAGTGACTCCCACGGAGTTTGTCTTTCAGGTGCCGTTAAAACTGGATCCTGTCACTAATCTGAATATCAGTCAAATATCTGGGTCACACCCAGTGTTCAGCATCTAGAATAAACTGATAATTAAATGTTCCCTGCAGCTGCAGCCGCTGCCTCACATGTTCCCCTGTAATGAAACCGTCTTTTAGCGGCTTAAGTCCGCTTCAGTTTGTGACCTTGCCGCAGAACGGACCTGTTACTCTAGAGCACTGCCGTGATGCACATTGGTCCTGACAGCAGGCCTCCTGTCGTGCCCCCCCCCACACACACACTCAGGGCCCTGGGCGTTCACACAGTTTCGTGCATTGTCCTGGGATGGACTGCAGCAGCGCTCATGCAGCATGCTCAGTCGGCAGCTTTAATCCATACCTATGACTGTGTCCCACTTTAGAAGACCCTCCCAGTGCACAGAGAGGACGGACCAGACCTCAAACTGCTTCCATCTTTGCATGAAGCTGTTAACCTCGTCTGCACCTTGGAATAATAAATATGAACGTGATTTTGAGGTTCTGTGTGAGTTTGTAGAGATGTTGTGGGAGCACACATGATATCAGGGATTTGACTGAATTGACATTTCTGTCTCGTTATATCACCAACTGCCTCTTTATCTGAAACAGTCCTCGGGGGACAAAGACCGACATCGTCCCACATGAGCCGTGCAACCATCTTCAGTGCCACGGCCGTGTCTTTGATCGTCCCTTTACTGAGGAGAGAAACACAAGCCCAGCTCGACTCGTCGATGACAAAGGAACAGTGTGAGCTTTGCCCCCAGGGGCTGCGCCTCATCACTTAATGGGGGTGAATGGTGGGTCTCAGACGTCGGTTTCTGACACACATCCTTCAGAAGACGACACTCTGGGCTGTCAATCACAGAAATTACATCGTTAATGTTCACATGCGATCTGAGGTCTGGCTTTGATTGAAAGTCCTCAGATCTTTTTTTAGATCTTTTCTTCCTGAGACACATCTCACTGACTCTAAGAAGCTAAATATTGTCAGAGCAGTTTTATTTCTATGTCTTCTATATTTTTATTAACCGTGTCTGCAGGGGCGGACCTAGAGGTGGGGGCAGGGGGGGCACAGCTGAAGCAGGATTGGCCCCTGAAGAACAAGCAGAGCTGTGCATGGATGTGGGGTATGTGATATAATTAAACACAGTATTGGTGCCACACACTGCTCCGGTGCTTTGAAATGACTGGGGTGTCGTATTTAGCTGCTGAACTTGCCGAGCAACGTTCTTTGCCAATCGCTGCAACACCCAGATAGGAAGTTTGATCAAAGTTTCCCAAACCTCCTGCTGCTCGTTTGAGAAACAAACAACAAGACAGACGCTGACATACGAATTTATTGTCTCCGAGAGAACTGAAGTTACACGTACACGCACACATGAAGGCAAACACGAGCATGGTATCAGTCACAGAGAGACTTCAGTTTAATGACACGACACAAGTGCTGCTGACAAACTAACATGCTACTTGTTTGTGATTTAAGGACGACCACAACGGCCACGACACACTTTCGCCACCTCGGACACATTTGTTAAAATCAGCTTCCTGCAGACACACGAAAGATTGTGGTTCCCCCTTATGATTCTGCATGTGCATTAGTTTGTAGATTAAAAGTGTAAAAGTGCAGTTTGTTAGACAAAGCTTCTTCATGTATGATTTATATTTCTGCTGCTGTGACGCTGCGTGACTATATGTTTGCTTTTAAACGTTTCAGACAAATTAATCAATAAAAAGCAAAGCAGGGTTTCGTGTTTTGGAGAATCCCGGCACCTCAGGTTGCAGGATCGGAGCAAAGTCACATTAGATGTCTGGAGAAAAGGTTTCATGGTCACTATGTGATACTTGTCAAGACATTTACTTGTCCCAATATATGTATAGATATATATATGCATGCATATATATGTACGTTCCACATACCACTCGCTCAGCCGCCCACCCACATCTGTCCACTTGCTTTTATCCTTTTATCGACTAAGCTTCGCTTCCACGCTACAACTTTCCAAACCGTAACAAAAAGTCTTGAGTTTAAGTAAATAAAGAGCTTGAAGGGGTTGATGAGAGAGCGAGAAATAGAAAAGAGAGAGAGACTAAGTGACAGAAACTGTACAAGGAATCTTCAGTGTTGTTTCATTTGGCTGCTGTTGCTGCAGCGACCGCCGGCTCTGTCTGGACTCCGGCGTCTGTGGAGGGACGTTTCTGACCCTGGAATTCAAACGAAAGGAAAAATGTAAAGTGTTTTCTCATTTAAATGATCGCCTAACGTACATTTGTAAAAGCAGTCATCCAAAAAGTGCTTTTCAATTTCTTCTCTGTTCCTCAGTGAGCTGCTGCTGCCATCTTGTGGACATGTGGCCTCATATTACAATAACACGCAATCAAAACATGAATGCAACACTTCAAATAACGACTGTGTTTAAATGCATGTAGAGTGTGCTGCGTGTGCCGAAGACTCACCAGGTTTTTGAAGAACGTGTGGATGGAGTTCCTCTTCTCCAGTTTTTTGGGAGCGTTGGCCGCGTCGTCCTCAGCCTGAACAACAGAAGCTTGTTTGCTGTCTGCAACCACCTCCACCGACTTGGCCGCAGCTTTGGGCTCCTCCTTGGCTTTGGCCGATGGAGCGGCCTCTGCTGCCGCGGCAGCCGGGGCGGGGGCGGCCTTCTTGGGTTCAGCATCCTGAGAAGAATTGGATGTACGTGGTGAACACGTCACAAGCAACCAGACGTTCAAAACCACTTGATTTAATGCAGGTGAGACTCTGAGAGGAAGGACTTGCGGGAAGCACTCATGTGCCATTCTGATCCTCAAATATGAAGAAAAACACTCAGAAATGATTTGAAAGCTCCTTTTAATACCAGGTGTAATTAATAGAACCACTCTGACTAACACGTTCTCTGTGTTTACTGCTCCAGTTCTTACATGGAGGCTGCCTGGACGTCAGGATTCGTAATAACACCCTGATTCAAGCACGCAAATCTTCAGGTAATTGCAAGACATGAAGTGATTCTTACTTTGGGTTTGAACAAAGAGAGGAAAGAAGATTTTGAAGCTGTTTTCTTCTTCTCTTCCTGAGCAGGCGGCGGCGGCTCGGGCTTTGCAGCAGCCTCCAGGGTGCCGGTTTTGGAGGGATCCACTTTCTGTTTTCAAAGCGGCAGAGAGGAAAATACACATCATGAGCTATCAACAAACTGAAGTCGACACCATCGTGGAAGCCCACAGAGCGAGAGAGGAGGAAAGGAAACATCCAGAGGTCACAGACTCTGTAAGAATAAAGAACCCACAACACCCAGCACCAAAGGTGAATGTCTGAAAAAGAAAAATAGAGAATTAAGAGATTGTCTTGGACAATTCAACATTTTGGGGAAAAAAAACTCTTCGCCTCTTTCATGCAAAGAAAATGAGAGGTTAGCGTAGCTTAGCATAAGGACAGGCCAGGCTCTGCATTTTATTTCCCAATATGTTGACCTCTAATATTTTACCTCTGAGTCCTCCACTGGCTCTGGTTCTCCATCTACCACCTGCAGGAAAGGTTGAGTTATTTCTCTTTAAACTTCCGTAAATGTTAACTTCAAAGTTGTGTTTTTATTGAAAGGAAAGAGAGGAGTATTTGATGGAATATTAAATGAGCACCAGTGGTGAACAGTATCAGGGGTGCCTGCAGAGAGAGGAAGAAGGAAATAAAGTATTAATATGCCCGAGCACTCCTCGCTGATTTACCTGCTCCTCTACAACAGGCTGCTCCACCTCCTCCTCCGCTGTCTGCTGATCTTCAACCTTCATTTCATTCTGAGCAAATGCAAATGAGCCCAAAAGCAAGAGATCCATTTGATTCAGAAGATGGTGATGAGATAGAATCAGGTTATTCCATGGAGGAGAAAAACCCCGGAACATGAAGAACTCTTCTTTACCTGGACCTCTACTCCGGTCTCTGGTTGCTCCTCGGGTGTCTCCTGCAGAGTGAAACTATTTAATCTGAGTGTATGAGAGATGCTGTACTTTGATAGACAGGGTGACACACTATGCTCTCAGTGCATGAGGAGCTGCTGGTTGTCCAGTGAGCAGACTCCATATTGTACCTGTTCCTCTCCACTCGGCGGCACCTCTGCGTGCACCTGCGGGTGTGGAGGCTCTTTGATTGTCTGCAGGACAGTGGACGAGTTAATTCTGTTAGGGGAAATGTCGACGAGACGGACAGGAAGCTCTGAGATCAGCTTAGTGTGTTAGCATGACAATGAATGAAGAGCAGCATAAACTGCTTTAGGAACGGTCTGACACGTAGACTATAGTTTAGTTTCTATGATTTTGATCATAGAAATACATAAAGTAGAGTGAGTACATCTGCAAAAGTTCTTTAAAGAACCATCAAAATACTGAGGATACATGAAGCTAAAAAATGTTTTGAATTTCCTAGATCCAGATTTTTAAGTTACCAGTGCACTTGTCAAACAAATCAACCAAAGGGTCTCACCTCATTCTTCATGCTAAGCTAAGCTAAAGTCCTCTATCGTCAACATGAGTATCAATCACTTCAATCTTCTCACCTAACACTGCGCAACACGTCAAAAAACGGCAAAAGATTTCCCAAAATGTCAAAAGTTAAATGAAGTGAATCACCAGTGCAACATCAACCAAGGGAAAGAGAATCTTTGTGAAAACGTGGACTGTGGTAAAAACAAAGATGGCCAACTGTTAACCAGCGATAGGCTACGTACAATATTTCCATGTCTAACTGAGAAGCTTCATCACATAACGCCTGAAGCACAACTGTTCCGTTTCTGCCAGCTCCAGACAACAAAGAAACCAGCTGTGGTTCAGTTAGTACGAGGATGAGCCGCGGTCAGTTTTATGAAACGGCGCTCTACCGTACCACTCCTGCGGCCTGGGCCGGGGCTTTGACTCCATGTGCGGCAGCGGCCTTGCCTTTGGAAGCCTTGACTTGTAGCAGCACCTCAAATTCACATACAGCACGTTTCACAGTGCGTTACAATCCCACACCCTGTGGTCACTGACAGCCTGCCTCTGGGAATACTGCTCCAATCTCGTGATCTCCGCTTATTTACCTTTGGGCGGAAGAGTTTGCTCAGAGCGCCTTTGGCTGATTTTGCCTTTGAGGGCTCGGGTTGCTTGGCAGCGGCCTTTGGTTCGTCTTTGGGTGTCAGCTTCGCAGGTTTGGCAGCTGCTTCGCCCCTGATTTCCATCTTCGGTGGCTCCGGAGGAGGAGGAGGTGGGATGGACATTCCTTTGGGTGCTGCAGGCGGCTCAGACACTTGTGCAGTCTGTTCAAGATGGAGAGAGCGCGTCACGATAAAGGAAACGTTTATCAGGCGATCAGATATCATATCAAGTAAAAACATGATTAGTATGTCAAAGTAAAGCAATAGAAATAAAACCAGTTCAGGGTTATATGCTCACAGTTGTGACTGCCGCCGGTGGCGTCTCCTTCTGGGACTGTTAGGCAACAGAAAACGGAAGCAGTTCAGTCGGTGAAATTAAACCCAGCAAACAAAAAAAAAAAACAAAAGCTAGTTAACATGTCCTGTAAATGCTGATCCCTTCAAAGGTCTCAGAAAAGTGTTGGACCATCAAATGATCGTTAATATTATGGGATTCACTGATCGTGGAAATAAAGCAGTTAGAGCAAATCAGATAAAAGCGCTAGCAGTGAGGTTCACCTGATCTTTTGTGGCGTCTGGAGTTGCCGTTTCAGTTTTGGTTGTTTTAGTCGTGGTCACCTGCGCAAAAAGAAAAGGTTCCCAACAAATTCAAGTTCAAAACTGTCAGATTATGTTGTGTTGTTTTTCGGAGCCGACAGCGACGCTGAACCGCCAGAAACAGAGGATGCAGTTGATGTGATGGGGACAGAAAAATAATTATTCCAATAAACAGAAGCCTCTCATGAATGCAGACTGAGGGCTCGGTGGCGCGGCCTGACTCAGGCACACTGAGGCCACTCTGAGGTCCCTGACAGAGCACATACAGTACATGCGCTGTCATTGTGACGCCCATTGTGCTCCGGCGATGGCGTAGGCCTGCCCTCGCTCTATCTTCACAAACCTCCACTTCCATCCGCACAGGCCTCCCTTGTGAGCTCACACTCGGAGCCGAACAATAGGCCGCCACATTCCCGCATGTTCAAACACTCGATTAGCATGGGCCCCGGGGCCATGGTAACTCTTTAAAACGGCAGGAGTCCCAAAGACGGCATGATGAAGAGGAACACAATCACTGACGCTGTCAGAATGTTATGGGTACCTTTAAACTGTCACAAACAGACAGATGAAACATCTTCACTGGTTGACTGATCATCTCCTGTCCGCTCTTTATCAGAATAATCACCAAACACTCGGCGTCAAGCCTCCAGACAATAATTGGAGCAAACATGGATTTGATGTTTTTTGGTCTCAGTAAACTGCAGCTAGATAAGAAGGTTTTCTTTCACAAGACAAGCAGTCGTCAAACCTTTGATCTGAATCACTTACTAGTGTTTTGAAGAAGTTCATAACTGGATTGTTGTCAGATTCGCTCTCCTCTTGGTCTTCCTCTGGTCGACTGCTGTCACTCTCAGGAGCGTCTTCCTCCTCCCGTCCTGCCTCGCCGCACACGCCGCTGTCTGTCTCCGGTGGTGATTGGGCCTCTAGCTGGACGTCTGCTGTCTCCGTGTCCTATACACCATCACACAAAGAATCAGCCTTTGAGGATTATGTTGCAGCGGCGGAGCTGATATGCAAGCACACTGAGTGTCTTAATCGGCAGCATTGAGAGGGGAGCACAATTCCAACCATGCCTCTGCCTACTCGGGGCATTGTCAACAATCAGCCTTTTATTAATGTGTGTGTCCCACCCCTCACTCATTGATATTCAACAATGTGCGATAGCTATGCTGTGAGAAATGTCAGAAAACTGAAATACCTTGCTGTGTCCTTATAGTGAACGCATTTAGCATATAGCGCAGAGCGGATTTATTTCTCTTTCTTTCTCTTGAAATATATATATATATATCCCGCATGTTCCCCACTGAATACAAAATTGTACCAATAAATTAGGGACACACTCAAATTTTTCAAATTTTTCACTTTATTGCAACATGTCCGTTCTTCAGAGTGAACCTTGTGTCGAAGCATTTTTATAAAAACAGAAGCACTTTGCATCAATATTCGGCAAGAATCTTTTTACAATCCAGCTGCAATTAGAGCCGCATGTGATAAAACACAAAGTCAAATGTGGTCGATTTTTAGAAAACAAAAAAAACAACAACAACATTCACAGAATCCCTTCAGCGTTCGATTGCTGCCCCGCCTTCGGCACCACGTGGATGGTGACGGTAATACTGTATCTTCGAGTCAGGCTCTCTAACCCTCTGAGACGATAAACTGATTCTTCAACTACTGAAGCACAAGCTGACTGCAGCCGCTCACGTAGAGTTTCCATGTCCAAACTGTCTCTGACGTGACAATTTTGTGAGTCCACTCCTGAGACAGTTGTGTCGTTCTCAGCAGTTTCCTCCTCCTCGGGTGAGACCTCTTCTTCTATGGTCTCGAGAACGGCCTCAACGTACTTCATCAGGGGCTGATCTGAGGTTTCAGATTTGTCTGTTTCATCCATGATCTCCTCCATAACTCCTTCCTCAGTTGTCTCTAAGATTACCACAACACCTTTGGGTTTTGCCAGCGGCTCCTCCAGGAGCTCCTCCACCACAACGTTCTCCTCTTCCTCCTCTTGGACTGAAACACTCAGCTCAGACTCTTCTCTGGGTTCCACCAGTGTCACATCCACATCCTCCTTTGTTCCTCCTTTGTTCTCCATTATGACTGACTCTAGTGTGTTCTCCGACCCCTCTTCTTCAGATGGACTGAGGTTTTCTTTTGCAGGTACCACTGAGATAAGAAGAATTTGTTTGGATGACTCAGTGTTTTCAGTTTGTGACAAAACAACTTCAATTTCCTCCACTATCTTCTCTGTGACTTCCAGCTCCTCTAGAACGGCTGAAACGACTTCTTCCAGAGCCTTCTCCAGCACCTCTGTGTTCGCATTTTCTTCAGAATGACTCAGATTTTCTTGCGCAGGTTCAACTGAGATGGGAGGAATTTGTTCTGGGGTTTCATTGCTTTCAGTTTGAGCCGGAACGTCCTCAGATTCCTCAACTATCTTTTCCGTGACTTCCAGCAACTCAGAAACAGCCTCGACAATTTCCTCCAATGTGTTTTCCAACAGCTCTGTGGTTTCAGCTTCTTCACAAACACTTTGATTTTCTTGTGCAGGTTCCTCTAAGATGCTAAGACATTTATTGGGTGTTTCGGCGCTTTCAGTTTGAGCCAAAACATCTTCAAATTCCTCCACTGTAATTTTAGCAGCCTCAAGCTCCTCTAGAGCCGCTTCAAGGAATGCTTCCAGAGTCTTCTCCAACATCTCTGTGGTTGACACGCCCTCCTGAGTGCTGGCATTTTCTTCTGCAGGTTCCTCTGAGGTAAGAAGAATTAGTTTTGGAGTTTTGATTCTTTCAGTTTGAAGTTTTTCATCATCATGGTCGGGGATGTCAACTCTTTCCTCTCCTATGCTTCTTTCTGCTTCAGGTTCTTCAGGAATGGTCAACCCTGCGGTTCCTTCTACCCTGGCTAATATTTGAAAGGTGGGTTCTTCCTCTGGATGTTCAGGCACCGCTTCCATTTTGTTTGATAATGCCTCGAAAGCTTCTTCAATCAGCTGCTCAGCAACTGCTTGGTCTTTGGGTGGGACACTTCTTGTCACGTCCACAGGCTCCTCTGGCGCTGCAAGGCTTAACTGTGGTTCGCCTGAGAGGGGCGTGAAAACGGTCGCAGCGATCACTTTCTCTTCCACCAGGTTCCCATCATCTGCTGCAGGTTGCTGATGTTCGGTCACAGTGACGGCAAATTCCTGGGCGAGGGCGTCGATTGCTTCCTCTGGTATCATCTCATCAGCTTCACAGACAGCAGGACATGGCTGTGATTCCTCAACTGTTTCTGGTCCCACGACAGACGTCGGCTCCTCACTTGTCTGAGCGCTCTCATCTGAAGTGAAGACGTCAGGAGTCGTCTCAGGTTTGACTTCTTCTTCTTCTTCAGGGATTTCCTCTGTGGCGATGATCTCATTGGGACAGACCTCCATGATGACGGTCTCTTCTTTGTCACACATCTCTGAGGGTTCCTCGTCAACCACAGGGCTCTGTTCGTCTTTGGTGTTTGTTTCTAAGGCTTCATCGGAGGTGACGTCAACATGGGCAGATTCCTCCATGGCCAGGATCTCTGTCTTGGTCAGGACAGGAAGTTCTTCTCCAGATGTCTCTCGGTCTTCAAGATTTGTGACCTCACAGATCGCTTCCATCCCCCGAGTGTCTGTCACTTCGTAAAGGGAGGGGGCGCCATTTTCCTGCTGGGCCTCTGGAGTGATGACATCAGCTTCAGGTTCAGGGGTTTCAGTCAGTGGCACATCAGCTGACATGTCTCCAGCTTCCTCAGCGTGTTCTTCGGTCATGACTTCATCCTCTGAGACAAGGTCGATTGCTTCAGAACCAGAGGAGAAAACCAGCTCAATGCAGTCGGCCACCACTTTAGGAAGGTCGGACTCCACCTCCAGTGACCCTGTCGTATCTTCTTCTTTCCCTGCACTGGATCTGTTTGGGTCTGATTCTGGTTCTGTGGTGATTTCTGGCTCAGTGTCCTCGGGTCCATTTAAACTCTCATCCACTGCATTGGATAGGCTGGTTTCAAAATTATCAGTGACTATCACCAGCTCGGCTCTGAACGTTCTAGAGTCAAACACGTCGTTCTCCATCATCAGCGCCACCAACTCTTCATCGGCAGCTGTCGGCTCGTCTGAGGCCTCCTCGTTCTCAATGTCCTCCACAGCCTCCTCGGCCATTACGACGGACTGATCCAGCCACTCGTCAGTCATCACCGATTCTACTGCAGCTTCCTTCTCTGCCGTCCTCTCAGACCACTTCACGGGTGTGTCTTCGTCTGTTTGCGTTGCGATATCGACTTCTGCTTTTCTGTCCGTTTGCGTTGAAGTGTCAACTCTTTGTGGACATCGCACCTCCTCCCGGTTCTCGATGACGCTCGTTACAGCCGCTTCTTCTCGAGGGTTCGACTCCTTTATCATAAAAATCGACATTCATGTTTAGATAAAATACATTTTTTGTTTGTTTCCCGGGATAAATATATCATGCATCTCCTCGATGGTTGCATTTTGATTGAGTTAATTTTATTTGCAATGTTTTCTGTGAATAAATTAGACACAAAATAATAATAACAATAATAATCTTAATAATAATAAACAGAATTCAGTCTTTATAGTAGATTAAATGTAAGATAATTTATTTTTACAGATTTTCTGGCCTTAGTGATTATAATGAGGATTTTATTTTTATGATTTATCTTCTATTAAATTTATTACTGCTATTATTTCTCACAGTTTTATTTCAAGGTGATTGTTTTCTCTGTAACCTCTTGTGTAGAGTCTAGCAGGAGTTCATCAGACTATTATTTGAGAGTTATCATCAGTTGTAGATGAACACACGTTTATTCCAGGATTGACTCAAACTAGACGGCAGTGACTTGTTGAAGCCAGAGTCACTGGTAGAGTCAGTTCCTGGAGCTGGTTGACAGTGAGGAAATAGATTTTAATCTTATTTAAAATAACAATTTCATATACTCACAGGCTGTGGCTCAGCAACAGGGGGAGGACTTTGATCAGTTACATCTTCATTCGGTGTCTCCACTGGTTGAACCATCTGCACGTCAGCTGGAGCTTCTGTTTTTGTTTTGAACATTTTGCCAAAGACAGAAGGTTTCTGGGATTTACTCTTCTTGACTTCTGCCACCGGAATGGGGGCCTCCGGGATTTCAGAGATGACCTTGGCCTCGGCACGTTCCGATTCAACCACCACATAACCCAGATCTGGTGAATCGGTGGCGAGGTTCAGAGAGAAGGGCTCGTTGCTCTGGTCGATCACGGTGGTACCATTAACTGTAATCAAACAAAAAAACAGTGATCATCATACAGCATACTTCAAGAGAGTTTGCCGAATGAAGTCCACACTTTTCAGGAATCTCATCTTAAATGTCTTGTTCAATTAACAGACAGACACATTTTGAAAATTGAAATGACTGTAAAGTTGAAATGATGTGTTTATCTTGTGATAGTTGTATTTATTTCTCTAATTTTAAGATTAACTTCAAATCTATTGCTATAACTTCAAGCCCAGTAATCAAATTTGTTTAAGTCTGGTTTTTATTGCTTCACATCTTTATTAATCTCTGCACATGCACATCAGTCTCATGTATTGTGTGTACTTGAGCATGTAAACATGGGCTGGTCAGTTTTAGAAAGTAGCATCTTTATCGCAGACGCCGACATTAGCTCTTAGACAAACTCCAGCTCCAATGGGAATATTTCTGTCACTGCCGCAACACTCATCACGCTGACAGGTCAAACAGTGGCTCTGTGTCAGCGGCAGGAGACTACGCCTTCACTAGAAAACTGGAGGTACAATCCAGCTGGGAGTTACTGTGTTTGCAGAGTATTAAGGCGACCAGAGGACTAATCCAACATGGACATGGGCAGATCCTCTGCTTTCATCTGTCACACACTGATAAATATGTTTTCCCACGAAGCTGGACACAAATACAAAAAGAGTAAATTGTGGTATATTATTTCAAGCTGAGATTCTCCAAATTTTCATAAAGAGACATTATTATTGATCACTTCTCTTTTATATACCTGAATAATTTAAAAAATGGAATATATCTCACAGTCAATCTCTATTCCATCTGATGTGATGTTTGCAGTAACACCATTGGCGGATCCATTTTTATGCTTCTGTGGAACTTTTCCATTCTGCAAAGAAAAAAATACAGAAAAAATGTTCAGCAGAGTTAAAGGTACTTAAAAGGTAGTGTAACAGGCCTGCTGTGAAACATCCATCAGTTTACCTGGGTTAGCCCTTTGTGGGTGGAATGCTCGTTTCCCATTTTGATCCCAGTTCAGGCTCAGCTGGAGCACAGTGAAATAAAGCAGCCCCAGCTTCGTTACGGTGCATTGACAAACAGAGATAGGGCCTCAAACAAATAATTTGACTGTGACTTGCACTCATGCAACCAAGTTATGTGCCAACATGTTGGTTTAATCTGCGTAACCCTGAAAAGTCTTACCTTCTTCCTCCTCTGCAAGTCCAGTAAAATCCTCTGGCATAAAAAGAAACTGCGAGTGTGTGTGAGAGTGAGAGAGTCGCTGCTGCTGCTGGCAGGCTGATTTATGTGTGCTTTAAAATGGGTGGGACTGTTTTCAGGTGATCAATTGGAGCCCGTAGCCGCTCTTTGGCCAAAGCACATGATTAGGTCACAATAATCTACTATCTGAAAACACTCCGACAAGATCACGGTGAAGTTCCGCTGTAATCAGACGCGCTGTGATAAAGAGCTGCATCGCTGCTCTGTTGACAAATGTAGCTGGAAGTAGCAGGATGTGTGTTAAGGATGTGAGCCTGGCACATTTCCACACAGCAAAGAGAAAATATACAACACTGCTCCTTTAAAATGAAGAGCATGGTTTTAAAAAGAAAACTTTCAGCATTTTATTATTGAGGTGGCTGAAATGTAGAAGCTTTCAGATTTAGATGATAATTCATAGAAACATGATAACTGCATTACCTTGATTTTATTTGATGAGAGGGGGAAAAGAAGCTGTGTTTCAAGAGAATGAAGAAACTTGTCCAGTATCTCAGTTAATCAAGACAGACAATGAGCTCAGTAATGAAATCATCCGTCTTCAAAGGCCTCCACACGGTCACTTTGAAATGTCTTTGAGGGTCTGTCAATGCATCGGTCCACACGGGCCGGACTGACGCATTGACAAATTTTCATTTGTTGTTTCCCTCATCATCACGTCTCCTCAGTGTCTGTTCAGGCTGATTGAAGCTCATGTTGTGTTTTCATACTTGCTCTGACTCCAAACAACCAAAGACTGTGGTATTTCTTTCTCTCTCTCTGTTGTATTTATTGACTTTATCATGACAGGGCCTGGAATCCTCGCACACAGTGCTCCGATTGTGCAGCCTATAGCATCCACATCGAGGTGGGAGTTGGATTCCCCTGTTTGGGTCGTGCACGTCTGACTTCATGCAGCTGAGAGACCTCAAGCAAACTCTTCATGATGTACCAACGCAGAGCGGCCTACTAGTTTTATTATCTGCATGGCTCTGACAAAAAGCCCATTGATTTTACATCTGGTTGAGAGCAGCAGTGTTTCCAACGTATGACTTGGACTCTGCTGCAGCTCGTATCTTTGATGTGGTGCTCCACAAAGTCAATTAGCAGACACTTTTATCCAAAGCGATGCACAAACACATGCTCTCCTTTAAATGTACTGTGACATCCTCTGCAGCAGCTCCTGTGGACGAGATCAGCGCTGCTCCAGCTTTGCAGATGTATTCGGTAAATATTGGGATTTGGGTGTAGTACTGTTTGCTGGAGAAATATTTACAGAGCTGCAGTTCCGGTTGATATAATAACATGTCTGTTCTATTCAAAGCAAGTGTATGCATATATTTATAATTGTTTATATGATAAATGGCACCAAACTGTCTGGTTCATCACTTTAATAGTGAAATTAATTAAAAATTAAATCTCTTCTCAGATGTGAGATGAAGACCCAGCTTTATACTATATAAAATTAAATTAATTCCAACATTAGCTGTGATATCGAGCTCTATCCAACCTATTACACAACTTGACAGGTTCCTGCGGTTTCTTTTTCTTTCTCCCGCTAGATGGCGGTATAATTACTCTCGCGTGAGCTTCTACCTCCGTTTGATCAGTCGACGAAGAGAAGATGGCAGCCGCGGTGAAGGGACCTGTTGTAAGTTCAAAATCTATTTTTCTGAATATTCACGGGGCTCGTGGTGGGTGTCGTCAGTGTGATGTGAATCTGGAGTCTCTAATAAACGTGTGTGTTCAGTCGCGCGCGGAGAAACACAAACCGTTTCCGGTGTCGGGGATGATTTAAAAACACCGACACACCCTCGTGCACGGTAGCGGCTAGCATGGGAGCTAATGCAGCTGCTATATTTAGATGTAGTTGGCTGGCTGTTAGCTTAATGAGCTAATGGTTGGTTCACCGTGCTTTGAATAATAACAATAATAATAATAATAATAATAATAATAATAATAATGATGATGATGTTGGCGTCACTGCTCTAAACTCTGATATAAGGCCAGGACACCACCTCTTGTTAGCTAGCTAATGTTAGCGGCAGTTACCATTCATTCTCCTCAGTGGTTTGTTGTATTTAGCCCGATAGCATGAGCTTTAGCCATGGACTGAGCTGCCGAGGCAGAGTGTTGGAATTGTAATCTAAACAGAGATTTAAAGATGAGTAACTAGAGCTGTACGAAGTTGTGCGTTAGACTAATTCAGGCTGTAAATGATGGGCATAACAGACAAGGAATATATAATCAAATATAGATAAACAGTGATGGTGACTCATGAGAGTTGCTTATCATATTAAGTATATTTTTGTGGCTAATTAAGACAACCATCAAGTATTTGTACATGAGTATTCTTGCTGTCATCTTTGCTCTTGAATGAGAAAATATTGTATTGTAGTGGAATAAGGAATAATAGCGTTTTTCTATGTGTTTGTTGTACAAGTCCCATGAGAAAAAAAACAAAAAAAAAAACAATATATTCGTCCATGTCTTTGTGTTATTGAGTGAAATGTTTTCTGTCCCAGGGCCCGTTCTTCTGCTTTGTCTGAGAAGTCTGATATTCGATCTTCTCTCTCAGTTCCACCGCTGACATTCACTTTTGATGCACTTGGATTTAAGTGTTTTGCTACGTCACACTTCTGCTCCACTACAACTCAAAAGACAAATACTCAAATACGTCGCAACTTGTATTTAACAGATTCCTTTTATACAGACCTATACATATGATATGTAACCACGTGTTTTAAATGGGTGCATACTGTGTACCTTTTTTAGATGTTTAATGTTGGATCTTTAGTTGGCTTGAGTATATTTATTGTGTTGCATTTTATGTAAATGACCGTCTGAGGAGTTCTCACACCGCTGCTTATTGTCTCTTTGTTTTCACAGGCAGTCGAAGATGTTAACGTCACTTTCGATGATCAGCAGAAGATCAATAAGTTTGCCCGGAACTCGAGTCGGATTTCAGAACTCAAAAGTGAAATAGAGGCAAAGAAAGTAAGTGATGTTTGTAATGTGGACACAGGGTTTATCAGATAGTCCTTGCTATCATCAAGATTATAATATTTTGTTTTTACTGAAACAGCTTAAGAGTCGTTGACTCAACTTTGTCACTGAGTTCATCTTTATTTACTTACTGAAGGGTTTTCTAATCTTTAGTTTGACCTCACTGAAAAAGCATCACATTCATCAGCAATGCAAATTACAGCTTTCGAAGTGACTGTACAGATACATCACCACTCACCGATTCCTCTTAGACTCGGTTTGTTCAGCTGAGTGAAGAGCAGTGCAGCTGCTAAATGACAGTCGTCATTGAGATGCTCTGTAACGGTCCGCTGACATCTCTGTGCAGAAATCGCTGCAGAACCTGCAGGATGCCAGCGACGACCTCATGATGTTAGATGACGACTGTCAAATGATCCCTTATCAAATCGGTAACGTGTTCATCAGCCACAGCCAGGAGGAGACGCAGGAGATGCTGGAGACGGCTAAGGTGGGTTGTTCATTCATCCGCATATGTCCAAACTGTTCATTAAACCAAAACACAGAAGGATTCATACCGACACTTTTAGACTGGAAAGTGGCATCTACATGTTCTTTGAAGCAAAATTTAATCAGGAAGCATTTAAGTACGAATGAATCAGGTCTTGGTGACAAAGCTCTCGATATATTACTTCGTTCACTAAGGTTTCCAAATGAAAAGAAAATATAAAAACGTTGCTCAGATTTCTGCCTGTGTTTTCAGATAACCTGAATAAAGTAGTGTTTTTGGAAATTACTTTCGACTAATTAGGCATTTTTTATTCAGTGAATTAAACGAGTTACTGATCTGAAAATTAATCTTTTAAATAAATATTCCCGTAATGTTCTTTCAGCTGAATGTTTTGAAATGAATTAGCTCTTAGTTCTTTTATATGTCACCTCGTTCAGATAAGTCTGTTGGGTTTTATTTTGGAAAAAATGGAGTTTTGCGTGCGGCTTTCATTAAGAAATTCAGATTTATGAGGAAATAAAATGATTGAATCTATGCACTCAACTGAACCAGAGTCCTGAACAGCTCAGTGCCAGTTCATTTAGACCTGCTTCTACAGTATTCATCACATGACTTCATCACTGAACTTAAGGGGTTTTAACATCAGGCCTTGTCCTCCGTTCTCTCTCTCGCCTCTGTTCGTCCTTGTGCTCCCACCTTCATCATCGCACAGCAGCAATTGATATGGAGCAGCCCTGCTGCACACAGGATGAGGAATGTGTTGAAAACCACTCATTACCATCCAACACCATGCTGCCCTTTTTTCCTTCCTCAATGAAACTTTCCTCCTCTTGCCTTCAGAACGTGTTCTTGGTGACACAGCTGCTGAAAGTCAAAGCTGCGTGATTTGTTCTAATGGCTAACTGTAAATAAAGATGAATTACCTAATGATGGACCGAACCTCTCCCAGACATTTCGTCTTTGTTATGACGCCGACATGTGATGCGAGCTTGTTGGTTGCGCGGGGAAATGTCTGCGGCTGTGCTCTGACTGTTTCCAAATCTATAAACAGAAAGCTCTGGAGCAGGAGGTGGGAGCCCTCGAGGAGAAAGTGTCAGGGATACAGCAAGTGTTGGGCGACCTGAAGGTGCAGCTCTACGCCAAGTTCGGTAACAACATTAACCTGGAGGCAGATGAGAGCTGAGCAGTGGAATGGACTTTGACAGTTTGGCCAACACAGACTTTTTCACTCGGCTCCGGTGTCACATCCGCAGGACGTTTGCCAAACCAAGAATCAACTGCTGAGGTTTGTAGCCTCTGGCTCTTTGTTAACACAGATCAGATCCACCAAAACACAAAGGTAAAATAAATAAGTACACATGATTCATGTATTTAATTGGCCTCTTATTCAATGTCAGTGTTTATTTTTTACTTGTTAAAGAGGCTTAAAGCGCAACAGTTGTTCAGCACCACTGTCCCTCGCGACCCTGCTGCACGTTTGATTCCCTGGATTTACTTAATAAACGTTTGTCCAAGGGGCTCTGTGCTTAATGAATTTGTGAGTTTCAAATGAAAGCACTGAAAGTATTGTGGTGTCAAATCAAGTTGGGATTGATGGAATAAAGACACAAGACAGTCTGTTGATAAATCAAATAATAGATCAAATCTTTACTTGTTATTAAAAGTAAATGGAAAACAGAATTTTTCAGACAAAAAAATCCAATTAAAATCAAGAAAATAATCAGGAAATGATTCAATTGTTTGTTGCTGCCCTGTGGAACACAAATGTTAATGAGTCAATGTTTGTAGAAATACAGATAAGACCCTTTTATACAGTTAATGAGCTTATTCCAGTGTCTGATATATGATAATATATATTTAGACACACTCACACACGTCCCTTATTTACCTCCTCTGACAAACCAAACCATAAGATTCTGGTGAGACGGCACTAGATTGTCTTCGCTGATCATCTGTCCTGTATTTCTCCAGCTGATTGTCTCTGTACTCTGGACGGGTTCGGTGGCTCCCACAAATATCAACAAGCGCACAAACCTCATTAAAGCAGGCCCTCGAGGGGTGGGCCACTCCTGCTAATAAAATATCTGGAATAAAAAAAAAAACAGAGAGAAAGAAACAGACCCTTGAAGTTAGTGCAAACTCCTCTGGAGGATCACGATCTCAATTAAGAAGTTCCTCCTCCTCCCGGAAGGTTTCTGTGATAAAGAGGAGCTCCGCCCTCACAGGCTGGTGTTTATGCTCAGCTTGTTAAAGCTTGGCGCAGCGCACATGGAAATGACTTATTTCCCTCGTGGCCTTGTTTACTTGCTGCCTTTATCTGTTTATTTCTCTCTGTCCCCTCCCTCCACTGACACAGATGTTGATATTTATCCTCTGTGCCGGTGGAGGCTCAGACTGGAGTCTTAAAACTGCTCTTATTTCCACTGAGGCGGCCAGGAGCACCTGATCTCCAAATAAGTTGTGGATAAAAAGGATTTTAGAAGACATAAAGATGTTTGTTGGACACTAAAATAAATATTACCCATGTAGGAGCTTTCAAAACGTCAATAAAGCTAGATATTTTACATAATTCAAAGTGAAAACAGCTCAAAACAAAAAACAAGTAAATGTGAGTTTTGAAAGCACAAGAGAACATTTCAAGTCCTCTTGTACATGTGATGTTCCTATATTTGTATAACAAAAAGTTGTGGATTAGAAAATTTAATTTGTGTTTAAAAAAAACGAAGTATATTTGTGATCTTGAGGAATAAGCCGTGGAGGCAGAGGCACGTCTGAGTGCAGACGCATCAGAAACAGACCAGAGGGTGTCTCTGTCTCCCCAGTAATTCAGATCCAGTGGTGCCGAGTGAAGCTGTGGGTTTACTGGAGGAGGCTGCACGTCGTAAATATCGAACACAGCTACGTCAAACGTGGTCTGCTCACAGGAGCACCTCAAGAAGAAATCCCACACAGTGAGAAGCTGTTAAAGTGGAATGTGAGATTTTATTTTTCTCAAGTCTGATAACAACTGTTCATGCTGTCATTTCCTGCCCCAGTGAGACATCGCGTCTTGTGAGACAGTGAGACAGTCTCTGCTTGTTTGAATCCAGGGAGCATCTGCAGCTGCCACTGAGTTTTCTGTCAGACTAAAAACAGATTCACTCATTTATCGGTGATGAATTCCTCACCAGCTCTCCGCTCTGCTTGGAAATATTCTGTCACTCATTTCATTGCTGTCCGTCAAGTTGATCAGCCGAGACAATGGAAACTCGATTCCAGCGGAATGAATCCCCTGAATGATGAGGACGTCTGTGTTGGAAACAAACTGTTGTCTCAGAGCTAACGTCCACTGGTTTATTTAAACATTTCTTTATCTCTCATTTATGAGTCGCTGAGTTGAAAATTAAAACATCGTGTTCTGGCAAGTCTCCGAAACGAGTTTCAGTTGGTTTCCTGCTTCAGTCGGAGGCCCGTAACAAACTGAGAATATTACCTCGCAGAGGTATTTCCATATCCACCAGGGAGCATTGGAGCAAAGCACTTCCTGCATTGGAAGACAATAAGCTTTTCAATGAATATCATTATAAGCAGAAGCTCAATTTATTTATGAACGCTGCGTCACAAAGACTTTGAGGAAACTTGACGTGACCACAGATGGGATCTTTTCTTAAGAGTTGACAAAATGCTTTCAATCTACAGGGGCTGGAACCAGCTGAACCCGTGGTGGAGCATCCCAGTAACACAGCTGTTTACCGTAATGTCTTGTCTCATCAGTGTCTTTTCAGTCTGATCCTCCCTCTGAATGTGACGTTCCGTTTCTCTTCACATTGTTGTTTTTCGCCGGGAACGTCGGCTCAGCGTCAGCAGCCGCCTGTTTGACGTCGCTGCTCTCGCCGTTTCAGCCGGCCGGTGTTGTGGCGCCAGGGATTCTGGGAGTTGGTGAGTAAAGAGCTCAGACAGCATGGTGGGTTTAAAACAGTTTAAATGGATTCAGCTCCCAGATGAGCACCGAGGGCTGAGCTGCTCAGCGTCCGCTGAGCAACCATGTGTGTGAATGTTCTGTGCTGACTTGAGCTGTTGCACTCAATGGACATTTTCTTCAGCCTCAGACTCTTAATTCCGCCGGCAGGGAAACTCCTCCCACTTTGCTCCTTTACTTCCTGCTCCTCCTCTTCTCTGGTCCCGCCCCCCTCACCTAAATGCTCCGGGGATTTTCCAGCTGTTTGTAGATCTGTGTTGTTTAAACGCTAAAAGGGAAAGTGTAGCCACAATAATCCAGAGCTGTGCACTGACCCTGCAGACGCTCGGCCTCTAAGCTAATAAGGCGTCAGGGTCACATTGTGGGCCGGGTGCGGGGGTTTATTTCGAAGAGCACACACTTCGGGGTCTCATGGTGGTGGTGGTCTGGGTCACTCTTCTTCAATCCAGACTTCTGAGACTCAAAGGACTTCCCTCTAATTGCATTGACTGAGGAATGAAGGATTTTCCCCAAAGTAGAAATCCAAACCAATGATCCTTCAGCACTGCTGCCGTCGTCCAATTAGCTTCAATTTATGGTGCGATAACGGCGCGGCAGATTTAACGTGGTGACATTTTTTTCAGTTATTACTATAATCCCTCTATTTTCCATGCCCCACCCCCCCCGCCCCCCCCGCTCTTTGAAACATGCTCACAGCTTAATTAACGGTGTTGAAGAAGAAGAGGTCTGAGTTACGACTTTCTTTTTCGTCCAATTAAATCTGGATTTTGAGACAACCAGCAATCAAAAGCAGCCATCGCAGGGTTTGTGTGGAAACCCTTGATCGTCCCACAGATCTGGTGAAGTTCATACGTCACAGTTCAAAAACTCAACGGTGCAGAGATCAGACAAAAAGGAAAAGTTTCACTTTGTTTTTATTCAACCAAACCCGTCTTTCCCCGGACTACCTTAATTAAACCCAAAGTAAATATATAAACAAAGGTAAATTAAAATGGAAACCACTTCTGTGGCACAACCAAAAAAAATAGAAGAATTAGATCCAGATGATCGTCTTTATATTCAAATAATTCAGAGCTTTAATTCATCACTTAGATTTATTCTGCAGTGAGAGAAATGGCTCTGCAGACCATTAATCAGCCTTAACACTCAGATTGTTTCATCTGATCGGCTGCAGTGTGGAGATGAAGTCATTTTGGTGGCTGATGTTTGTCAGTTCTGTGTTTAGTTGATTTCTCCTCTTCTGCTGCTGACTGCAACTACAAATGCGATCTGAATCTCCGTAAGAATCGGACACATAAATTACTGTGACCGACTTGTAGAAACTCAGACTAGTCTTTGGACTCCAGACTTAAGATTTACGTTTGTGTTTTCACCTCAGATTTTCTTTTTAGTTTCAAAGCTTCAGCTCAAACTGTGTTTTTGATTTGTGCCAGTAGACTAATGTCATCCTTGAATTAGGCCACTCGGGGGGAGGAGGGGGGAGGAGGGGGGAAATGCATAATATGACAGCAGAATTAAATCTGTGTGATCGCAGCTGTTTTAATTGGGCACAGACAGATTCTTCATGTGGAGCACCAAAGTCAAAGTCAGATCCTGCACTAAATTACACTTTAACATCACAGACGTTTGAGGAATGAAGAGTTAGAATGTTTCATTAGGGTCTTTGCATATTTTAACAGATGTGACTTTTAATATGTATAACCTGGCTCATGCTGTTGACTGTTAGGTTGAGCTTCAGCTCCCTGTCTCTGTCTGTCTCCATCCATCCAGCTGGGGACATTTGAGGAAGGACACAAACATTTGAATCTGATCTCCGAGTTATTTGAGAGCGCAGTGAGGACTGAAGGGAGAGGTCAGAGGTTTGATGGTTTGATTCCAGCTCTGATGTGATGGCTTCAGACTCTCCACCTCATAATCTCCGCGACTCTGCTCTCCTGCATCATCTCTGTCTGTAATGGGGTCGAACGGGAATAATTGCATCCTCCTCCGGCTTTCATTTGGACCTGTCAACGCAGCTGAATGATTCCGAAGACGGGTCGTGACTCTGGAAATCAACCACTGTACATTCTCCCCTCGACGTTTGCAGTACATTTAGAAATAGCATCCTTTTGATTTCAGAAGTTAAACAGAAGCAGACGATGGTGGATCCTCCTCAGCTGTATTTAACATTTAGCATTAAGCTAACAGAAACATTTTAAAGGCTCTAAAAAGATGGACTAACTAAAGCTGTCCTCATATCACACTGCAAAATGAATAATGCAATATCAAAAAAAAAGCAAATTGTGGTTTTCATGAGGACCACGCTGCATCGTTCTGGATGACACGTTTCCGAGGGGGGCGGGGCACGACCCGTCAAATTTCCTGCCTCCATCACAGCTGAGCAGCGTCAGACAGACAGACGAGGAGCACACATTTATTTGCGCCGCTCACATTTGTGTGATACAAACATTTTCTTCTTCTGCTTCAAATCAAATCTCATCGGCGGAGACGAGGAGCCGCGGCAGTAACCTCGTTTGCTTTCAGGGGCTCTTCTCCCCTCGGACTGTTTTTCACCGTGATGTTTTCAAAGTGTTTGAAAGGAAAAACAGCCGAGGTTTATTTTTCCTGCGGATGTTCAGGAAAAGTGGATTTGAATTGATGCTTCGTCAACAGAGGAGAGAGGTTGAGATGATTGGAGGACGGGAACACTTGAAGCCAGAAATGGAAAACCTGTCCTCGGTCCACCCCCTCCTTTGTGTGTCTCTGTCTCAGCCTTTGGCAGTTTTATTTTCACGACCAGTTCACCTTCAATCTACTCATTAGTCATTATCGACATCACAGGAACTGATCAGAGCCCTGAGCAACAAACAGGAATTTAGAAAACATCTCTGGAGTCATTCTCAGTTTCTGTCAGTAAATCCCTTCTCACCTGAACTGAACCTTCATCCTGCAGATTTACATTTGGTTTCCAGTCTCATGGAGCATATTTTAAAGTGCTGCATTAACGGATCTGAATATTTCCTTTTTTTCCGCCCCGGCTGCTAAAGCCAGTGATTACTGGCCCACTAAAAGCTCCTCAGACGTCACCCTGCGCTCCCTGCTCTCCCTGCTCTCCCCTCTGAGCGTCATTATGACAGAGGTACGGAGCAGGTGAGCGTCATTTGTTTAGGACCATGAGAGTCTCTTATTCAACATGTTTTACTTTTAAAAACCAACATTAGTCTCAGACTCATCTTCTCAGTCCCAGAGTTCAGTTGGTCTTCTCACACGCTGGCTTATATGTGCATGGTGCATTATGGGATCTGCATCTGAAACAATTCATCACATCAGATGATTTGCTGCAAAGCGCTCACTCCGGAGTCTTCTCCACATCAAATCCAGTTTGGTTATTTAAAAACTAAAACACAGGAGGATTTCTTTTAATAGAACCCCGGCAGGTTAATTGAAAACATAACGAGCCGTTCACAGACTCCACCCCCCCCCCCCAATGATGCAGCTGCATGGAATGAAAAAAGATCTTATTAACCAGAGCGTTAACTTAAAAATGGAAATGACAGTGTTTTTATTTATGAGCAGAAGGAATACTGGAGTAAAAACGAGGCTAACGTTTTGACATAAAAGTGTGAAAAATAGCAGCTGTGGATGCAACTGTGTGTTGCTTTCACAGAGAGAAACTCAAACGAAGGAATGCCTCTGCTTTACCCTGACCGTTCTGCTTTCATTCCCAGGTTTGTGTTTTCAAGGCTGCCTCTGATGCTCGGTGAATGAAGTATCTCGTACACTCAGAACGGCGTCCTTTGTTTTTTCCGACGAATCAGTGGTTTGATTTCGCCCACATCTCCTCAGCTCTAGCCCCAAGTCAGAGATGAGCCTCAAACAACAGCAGCTTCTCCTGACAATGGAGCCAAGCCCGTGGTCATTCAGTCACTGAACCTCCTGACCTCCCCTGAGCGGCCTGCTGGTGGTCACATGGCGGTGTGCTGCTCTGTAACTGTGATGGATGGAGTCTGGGCTGCAGCCTCAGTGAGTCTGACCCTCGTCTGCAGGGAGCTGGAGCTCATCTGCTGAAAAGCCTTTCATTGTGCTTCCGTCTGTTTTCAGGGACAGGGCAAACAAACACCCTCAGTCCAGAGGGAGGTTGTTTTAGATTTATTGAATTTGTTTGAACATGATGCTGAGTTGATATCCCTGGTCTCACGCAGGTGGATTCACAGTTCCTGTGTCACTCTAACAAACAAGTTCCTCAAATGATGAGAGGGATTTTGAAATCAGAGCTTTAGACCTTCGTCTGCGTATGTTTCTGTGACTGGTTTATATTGATCAAAAGTCAGTGAGCCGTGACTCCTGCTGTGAAACGTTTGCGTTTGCCTCAGACGCTGTCACTCTGCACCAGTCTGACTCCAGGTCCATGTTCTCTGTTGGATGGGGGCCCTTAATAGCTGACACGCCCCCCAACATATATTGTGCACACAGCTGCCATGCTGTGATACTGAACGACGGCTGGAGCTAAGTGGAAACCCCCAGGGAGGGTTTCAGCTCTCCATAAACTACATTTTCAGCCACTGGGAGTCACAAGGTACGACAGATTCAATTTAGACTTTCTGGGGAGGCGTTGGGTCGGAAATGAAGTCATCCACGGTGCGTTCAAATGCTCCTCGGTGGTTTAAACACTTTAAAATGTCTCTGCTCTGTGACAAGAGGACTGGGATCTCGTGGAGCGAGCAGGCCACCTCCGGACGCCCGTTGCCAGGGCAACGTGAGCGGTTTTCTTTGTGGCATTTTTGTTTTGGGACAATGTGCAATCAGCGATGAAGCTCGCACGGCTAATTTTGTTAAGTGAAATTGATTCTGCACACGGCCACGGAGCGCTTTCTGTCGAAGGAATTCGTTCACAATGCTCGACTCGATTAATGCTTGAAGTACAGGTTTGTACTTCAAGGATAGTTTTAGGAAGTACAAGTAGGTGAGCAACTTTTTTAAGTCTTGTTTTCATCATTTGCTTGTTTGTTGGCAGCATGATGAAAACCATCCTCTGCCTTGACCCTGCAGGAGCCCCCCCCCCCCCCCCCCCCCCCCCCCGCCCCCCCCCCTCCTGTTGAAGTACCAACGAGAGGAAACTTCTGACACACATCTTAATGTTTCCTGTGCAACAGCAGCAGAACCCCCGTCAGGACGTGGCGTCCAGTCGTCTTTGGACGTGACCCCAGCGGCCTGAGGAGGTTTCGCTCCTCCTCTGCTGAATTCCGAATTCACTTGTGAAAGTTCCTGGGTCTTGACCTCTGCGGCGCTCACAGATTCATGAGGCAGCACTATTGATTTAAACAGGTGTAAAGGCCCCTTCACCTGCCCCGGGAAACTGAATCACGTCAGAGGGACGGCGGGTTATTGCACGAGACACCGTCACCGACGCCGCGTGACACTTTTATGTGGAGGGGGGAGGCGACAGTATTCATTTCACTTCCACCTCAGATATCGAGGCAGTTCTGAGAGAACTCGAACAAAACCTGGAGCTCCCAGAAAGAGGTTAATAACATTTTATTCCTGGAAGTGTCCGTGACGCGCTCCGACGGGCGCTGAATTCACATTCCGCTCGCTTCCCTGACTTAATGTATTCGGGATCTGTGCTCACCCTCCCTGAGAAATCCAATGATATAGTTCTTTACTCTGTTGAGTAAGCTAATTACATTTTTCTAAAATACTCAGGGTTTCATAATCAGAGCAACAACGTCATTAATTTCTAAGTAAAATCCGGCTCCCTCAACCTTATCTCAGTCGAACTGCAGGATTTATTTTATATTTATGAGCTGCAGCTAAACTTTAATGTCGTGTGAGGCCTGGAAGTTCTCGCTGTGTGTGTGTGTGTGTGTGTGTGTGTGTGTGTGTGTGTGTGTGTGTGTGTGTGTGTGTGTGTGTGTGTGTTCCCATAGGTGATCATGCCCAGACTTATTCCAATCCCTATTGTGAATGGCTGATTATCACAATCTGTTGCTTAAGTTGAGGGCGAGCTGCAGCGTAAAGCTCTTTCAGAGCGAGAGCAGGACGAACGGAGAAGAGTCGGCATGGCCCAGAAAAATAACGGTAAGATCCTGTTCTGATTATTTCTTTCTTTTTTTGTGTGTGTGTGTGTGTGTGTGTGTGTGTGTGTTCCCATAGGTGATCATGCCCAGACTTATTCCAATCCCTTTTGTGAATGGCTGATTATCACAATCTGTTGCTTAAGTTGAGGGCGAGCTGCAGCGTAAAGCTCTTTCAGAGCGAGAGCAGGACGAACGGAGAAGAGTCGGCATGGCCCAGAAAAATAACGGTAAGATCCTGTTCTGATTATTTCTTTCTTTTTTTTTTTTTTTTTTTGTTACCTTTTCATTTCTGATTGGACTAGATTACAAACTAGCAGCCGGGGTGAGGGTGAGTGTCGCAGCGAGCATGCGGCGGTGACTCCTGAAACAACATTTCTCTTTTTTTCATTTGTCTCCTTGGAAACTTCACCTCCCTCCGATTCTTCTCATTAGCACCTTGGAGACCTGCTTATTCTGCGTCGCTCACACACTCTGACTCTTGAAATCTTAAAGAGAAAAAAACAATGAGAAACTAATTATAATTGCAGTCCTCCCCTCTGGGCTGTCGTGTTTAAATGCCAGGGTTTTGATATTCAAGTGGAGACATGAGAAATTAAAATGAAATGAGGTGTATTGATTCGCCCTTTTTTTTTTTCTTTACGACTTACATGAGCACTTTGAGCCCATTGTGAAATCCTGCAGGAATTTCTCATTGCAACAACAGGGAGATTAGTCACTGAGCCCCCCTCTCTCCCCCTCTCCCTCTGTGGTACAGTCCAGTTCTCCATCAGGGAGTTCAACCCATCAGATCAACACGTGGTCATGTCGCTGTTCCGTGACGGGATACTCGAGCACGTGTACCCGGCCTTCTTCAAGGCCCTGAGCCACCCGGACCACGTCGGCATCGCGCTGAGCATTTCCATGGCGGGCTACGTGCTGGGCGGCAGCTCCTACTTCCAGGCGCTACTCTTCGGCAGTGCCTGGGCTGGCCTCATCTACTACTGCTGCCACGACATCTACGAGGGCTACATGACGCGGCGGCAGAGCACAGACATGGCCGACATCCAGGCCGCGTACCTGGAGAACCCTGATAACGGGTTCTGGGTGGCGGAGGTGGAGGTGGGCGGCCAGATGAAGGTGGTGGGGATGGCGGCGGTGACGGGGAGGAGGGGAGGAGACGAGGAAAGCGAGAGGTTCGACGACAGGAACGGAGGAGTCGGGGGCGGGGGTTCCGAGTCCGACCAGGACGCCGGAGACGGGAGCCACGGCGAGATGTCCCACATGGTCGTTGCGTTCCCGCACCGCCGCCGCGCCCTGGGCTCCCAGCTGATGCAGAAGGCCTTGGACTTCTGCAAAGAGCGAGGCCACGCCCGCCTCGTCCTGGACGTCAGCTCGCCGCAGACGGCCGCCGTGTCCCTGTGCCGAAAAGTCGGCTTCGTTCAAACTGCGGCGCACAGCAACACGCACGCCAACCGCTGGTTCTCCAAACTGGCGAGAATCAGCGTGATGCGGATGGAGAAGTTCATATAGAGGGACTCTGCACCTGAAGCGACCTCACCTGTACAGCGCAAGAAGAAAGCAGCAGTTAATTTATGCTTCCTGTCTCGCAGGCTCCGCCCTGTCCCCGGCTTCACATCAAACCAGTCTGAAACATTAAACTTTGTGTTTTATTTTCCACAAAGCGGCATCAACAATGTCAGTTTCCTTGTGTTTCCTGTTGCCTTGACGTTTCACACACACAGTGTCGACTCCAATGTTTGTTTATTTCAACCTGTATCAACAACGTCAGACGAGGGCGAATGGAATTCAATTAGCCGTCGTGCTCCAGGCTTAGAATATGTGTGTGAGGGAGGACTGACTGCGGAGAGGCAGGAGAACTTTCCTTTAAGCTCCTTTCCAGAGAGAAGCCGAATCCCTCTGCCTCGCAGGAATTAATGCCAGCTGACTTCTAAGACCCCGCAACTCTTTGCTTAAAATACCAATGAAAAGTGTGAGGACACTGGGGGGTTTAAAATTCTTGAGAGCTAAAAGAGACCAGTGTGTGTGTGTGTGTGGCATAAAAGAGAGTTCATTTACCAGTGTGTTCCGGTCGTCTCACACAAGGCAAACACTGAGATTACCGACGCCAAACAATAGAGGAGAAGCTTAAGTGGAGCAGCGGAGGACTCCGGGTCCGCTGTGCCGGCGAGCGCCTGTGAAATAATGTAAACAGGGAGCTTCCTGTCAAACGGCGCCGCCCGGCGCCGCGAGCAAACGGCCCTAATAAACCCAGCGTCAGCCCCTAGCTTTGTGCAGCGTCAGCTGAACAATGTAGATTCGCAGATTTGCCTTTATTGCCTCAGAAATCCCCCCAGAGGTGATTAAGGTTTCCAAAATACTCTCAGCGGCGGAGGCGGCCCACGGACAGGGAGTGTAGCAGCGTGACACACACACACGGCGTCAGAGGCCTTCAGGCGTCAATCACTGTGCGGAGGCTGTCGGAGGAATACTCGGCCGGTGGCCAGCAGGCAGGTGCTGATCCAGCCCGAGGACGATGAGCCTTGGTTCTGGCCAACCTCATGTCATCCTCCCGCAGGTAATGACAGCTTGATTGCGATTCCTTGCACACGCCGGCTGCACAAAAACGAGCTTGTTTCTGATTTAAAGGGATGCTACGTGAAAGAGCTTCGCGAACACTTTCAGAGAAGGTGTGAAGTGCTGCAGCAGCTTTAACTCCCTCGTTTGTCTCCATTACAGACGCAGTTTGTTCTGCGAACGAGGGTTAATGGTCGGTTGTCTCTGGACCTTGCTGCCCCGTCACGTGAGGAAGATTGGGTGTGGAGGTCGTCTGGTGCAGAGGTTTTAAACCACAAGGTCGATGCAGAGTTAAGTTTTTTTTTCTTCAGGGCTCATCGAGTCCCTTCATCAAACTGCTGCGCTCCGTTGGGTTTGTCTGGAGTTCAAACCGGACGGACAGCTGCCATCTTGAGTTGACCTATGACGTGCACGCGGCCTGGACGCTGCAGGGTCCCGTCCTCCTCCGTCAGGCAGCGCTGGGATGCTGGATTCTGGATAGTTTTCAGTCGTGAACTCGGGGACAAACCGGTCCAGAGTCTTCTGTTCAGTTAACTTTAGCCTTCCCACGTGAAAGAGGAATAACTAGAAATCGCTGGAACACTACACATAAATCAGAGCTCGGCCTTGGAGCTCCAGAATCCCGCTGTTTCTCTAAGTTGGCGTCTTTGTCCACGGCAGTTTTTCCCACCCTGACACATTCCTTCATTGTTGTATTTGTTCAGGTTTGCATCTGTTGTGTGTTGAGAATGTTTCATAAGGGGGCCGGTCGGCCTTGACAGGGAAAGAGTGCTCCTCTTTTTCATGTATTTGTAGTATTTTTTTGTGCCATTTTTCCAACGATCACATCATTTATCAACGTGTGTTCTTTCTTGCTCTTCTCCTCATTCTTCTCCTCCTTCTCCTGTCGTTGTTGCACTGGAGGCTTTTAGCTTTTGGAGATAACATGTGAGATCAATGAAGGAGGCCGACTCCCATCAGAGGATGAGTTCAACCGACTGGAAGACATTTTTTCATGTCAGGGATTTACCTTGAGGAGAGTTTCTCTCATTAATCTACCTCACGCCACGGTCGAATAAAAACAGTTCATGTTACTTAAAGCAAACTGTGGCGACACCTTGGAAGTGACAGCGGCGCAACTAATCACCATTACACGCGGCGTCTGCCGGCGGCGCCGTCTCCACGCTCCCGCTCTCCCCGAACGGGCCTCAGAGTGGAGATTAATTGCAGCGGGGAAACCAGTCGCCTTTGTGCCGTCGTCGTCGGAGAGAGAGAGAGAGAGGCACAGGTAGAGTTGTTTGGATCGTGCATGACCAGGCACGCCTCACCGCGGCCTCACGTAATCACTGCAGAGCCGCAGCGCCGCATCGCATGAGACAACACCTGGCCAATTACCAGGGGTATTAAATCACCGGCGTCACGGGCGCGTCCATTTGATCGAGAAGGTGCGAATCCCGACTTTATGCAGAATGTGCACTTCCTCCCTCGCAGTAATTGGTCACTGATTCGCCCGCCTGGCTCGGGGATGACGGTGTCGTTCCATCAGCACGTCAGACCCTAACAGGTGGAGGACCGGCACCTTTAAACCGGAGCTGTTCCATTATCGTCGGCATCGCTGAGGACGTCGAAATGTTGCAGATAATCTCGTTTGAATCTCCTCCTCCTCCTCCTCCTCCTCCATACTCCTAACACAGCCCCTATAAATAGCTTTATTAGATAAGTATAATACAGATATTTTAAAGATCATTAAACTAATGATTTACAGCACGATTCCATCATATCTGTCCCTCTCCAGATGAGCTGAGGGAGAATAATATCCGTTACAAATGGCCGGCAGATGCCATTAAACCCAGCTTTGATTGATCTCTGTATTAACTGAAGACGTCTGAATTTATTAGACAGGGAGGAGGAGGACGGAGCTTCATCACGTCGCAGTGAGGAGAATCTGAAGTGACGCCGGAGTGAGGAGCGGAGGACGAAGCCTGAGGTGAGGAGATTTGTGCTCCAGGAGAAATATTCCTGATAACAGACTTTGATTTCTCCTGGAGGACCAGGGCCGCCGCCGGGTTACAGCGCGTCTGACGCCATCTGCTACACGACTGAGATGTCACAGGAAGACAGATTACACGCTCGTTAGCCGAGCGGCCACGACGACACCGCAACGTCTCTGTACCAGCGTCACGGCAACCGCTCCTCCTGTTCCTGCTTTAGACAATTTGCATCGCACATCTGGTGGATGGATAGATAGATAGATAGATAGATAGATAGATAGCAGCATCTCTCTCTCTCCTGTGGGACTGGTTTTAGTCCGTTTTTTATTATCTGACCTTTTTTTATGCCAAAAGTAATAAGTGAAGGATCATGGGAGGCACAGATTGTTCTTCATCTCAGCTCACAGAGATCCCCTCTCCCACTCAGAGGCCTAAAAGATAATAACAAGTACTTTAAGACAATTTAATGAAACAGTCGTCTCCGTGCATACTGCTTCACTCGAGCTTTGCTCGGTGTCCAAATACTCAGGCTTTAATAAAAATGAAACTCTGTGAGTGAGTAAGTCAGGGAATCCCTGACAGCCTCTGTCTTTCACGCCTCCACCTGCCCCTCAAGGTGAGAGCACGCGATCATTACCAGGCACAGAGCGGAGTTTCCCAGCAGCGACCACACCGCTGGATGTTTATTCATTCTGGGCGCTGCATCGGAGCTGGAGTCACTGTGGGCCGTCCTCTGAATAAGCTGGTCCTGCCGCCCTCATTCTCTCACGAGGCCTTATTATAGCTGGACAGTGTTTGCGTTTCCTGACAAGTTGCCAGAAAGTTTCCCTCTCCGCAGCTTTTCTTTGTAGTGGTGCCCCGACGCAGCTGGGCTCTGAGCTGCTACACTCACCCCATCACCTGATTCATGACTATGGAAAGAGCTGATGAGACCAGAACCCCCCCTCCCCTCCCATCATCCCTCCCATCGTTTCCTCTGGGTCACACAAACTGACGACGCCTGCGTGTTGAGTTTTCCTTCATATCTTGCTGTTCTTCTTCAGGCCTTTAACGAGGAGTTGTTTCAGGATGAAAATGTCCTCGTTATTACTTTTAAAATCAAATGAAACCTTTGGTGATTTAATAAGAGCAACATGGTAGCGGAGTATCAAAAAGTTAACCAGATTAAAGTCGTGAGGGACAGGTTCCATTTCTGTTTTTCTCTGTCCACTCAGGTGTTGTTGTCATCTGCATTCCAGTGTTTGTGAGCAGGTTTATGAGAAAGCAGTGGTTCGGATTATAATTTAATTTAGTTGGAAGGATGCATTATGGGTCAGGGAGGGAGGAGCATGTGAAGAACCTCCAATGGTGAGATAAGATGTTTCTCAACATTTTCATTGATTTCCCAGAGAATAATTCATGGCTATCGACAAGATAAAGGCTCCAGGGATTGAGATTTATGAGTCTGTGCAGTTTGATAGAGCTAGTGACTTAAATTGGGGTTTTATAATCAGACTACAGAAAAGTGCAGAATCAATTTCATGGCAGGAGATTCTCTCTTTCACTGTCTTTAACCTTGGCAAGGAGTAGTTCTTATTATTGTGCCCCGAAAAGCATCGCTGTGAAAAAGTTTCAAATATCCTTGTTGGGATAAACAGAAATTCTGGAGCTCAGTCAGCTGGATAAAAAAAAAAAAAAAAAAAAAAAACCTCATTTCTGCCGCTCGACCTGATCTCGATCAGGGGAGACGGTGGCAATACGTGAGGAATCGATGCAGCACAGAGCGGAACTGATTTATTTTATTTCTCAGGAACAAACATCCAAACCACACCTGCGTGGCGCTTAGACCACGTTTCTCTTTTATTACACCGTTTTAAATTCCATTACTGAAAATGAGCCGCAGCAGAACTCGGACTTATCGCCGCCCCACACGTCGGTAAAAGCCCTCAAAGCTTTTCCTGTTATCTACGTAGCTCCGTCAACGAGGGCCGAGCCGACGCCCAAGAACTCCGAGCTCCGCACTTGATGACGATGTGCTTGAAGGAAAAAGCTTTGCCCTTCAGATTGATTTCTCAATCAAACACACATTTTGTTTCTTTGCACAATTAAAACCACGCCAACGCCAATAAGCAGGTGAGGGGCACTTCAGACCGCTGAGTCTGACTCGTCATCACTTGAGGATGAAGATGATGGAGGATGAGCGCTGCAATGATGCGTCTGGAGATCACCTTGCCATGATTCCAAACAGTCCACACCAGCCTGTGAGCCGGAGCGCGACGCTGTCGCTGCAATCAGCCGAAGGTGAGCGTCGTCTCTCCTCACGTCAAGGACCGGCTCTGTAATCAGGTCATGACACCGAGAGCTTTCGTTTCAGGGCGACACAGGTGTGGTCGACCCTCGTCGACTGAACTGGGATCCGCAGCCCGTCGCCCGCAGTTAATATCATCAGGAGTCAGGAGGAGGACGAGGACGAGGGGGCAGGTCTCTAATCCTCCTGCAGGATCGTGACGCTGAGGCGGGTTTGGAAATACAATTTTGAAAGATTTGACTTGGATGTAAAACGTAATAACACACTCTAGTAAATCGAGTTATTCTGTGACTGCTCCATTCCAGATACTTACCCTGAAGTACGCAGCCTTTGAGTCAGGGTCATTAAAAGCACATTTCTTTTGCTTTGTATTTTTATGACATTGTAATTTTCAGAGACAGACGCAGCTGGAAATCGATCTTTGTCTCTTAAACTCGAGGTGATTCAACTCTTCCATTCCTGCCCTTCTTCCTCTCCACAGCTCCGACTCTCTATGGGTACTGACATCCCTGGAATCACAAACGGAACAAACCGAGTATTGAACCAACTCAAATCTCATCACATAGAGTGGCCCCCTCTGACCCCTGTGGCCCCTGTGGCCCCTGAGCATCCCCAGACGAGCTTCAGACTGGAGCGTGCTGCAGATGTGCACCACCTGCTAACGTGGATTTAAAATCCTCGAGCCTGGCAGCGTGCTGCCGCTGTGACCGCCCACACGTTTGACGCCCTGTGTGAAACTGTCTGGAACTTTGCTGAAAGTGAAATCACGGTTTTATGCTTTAATGAACTTTTTTTGTTTTGTTTTTTTTTATTTGAAGCGCAACATGTTATTATTTCATGACGGACGCCTTGATGTGGCGAATGTATAATGCAGCGCCATTAAAGACTGAGTTTAGCCGAGCAGAGGAAAAACCAAATTCAGATCATTCAGAGTTGAACAGCTCAGAATTGTAAAGATGTTTGAGCAAATCCAAGCTGTTCTGTGAAACAGTCTGAACCTTCCTGAACTTTAATACGTGATGTTCACAGCAGACTTGGTATGAACCGTGCAGACGTCCTCTCGTCTTGTCTGACCCCCTGAAAATCTTTGACACAATCAGCAGGACAAAGGCTCAAGTGTCCCTTCTGTCCCTTCGCTGTCTCTGCAGCTGCATTATTGATAAGGAGAAGCGCCTCCAGGAGCTGCAGGTGCAGCAGCCACTCAGGTTAAACTGGAGTCTTCTTCCCTTGAGCCTGGTATCCTGAAGGTTCACGCCTCAACAACAGCTGCGCGGCGGCGGCGGCGGCGGTGCTGCTTCACTCAGGAGGAAATCAAAGGCTTCAGGGCTTCCTTCATGGATGCTTGAAGTCTGGCTGCAGCTTATTAAGCCTGAAACCGAGTCATTGTTCCTCATGACTCAGATCGAGGTTTTTGTTCCTCATCATAGAAAATGCAGAGATCCTGATCCCGCAGCTCAGTCCTTTATTTCTCTCAAATCTCCCTCCGTCCTTCCAGTGTTGCTGTTCATACAAAACTAAAAGCTTGTTTCGCGCCGACATGAATCCTGACGGACACGCTCTGCTGCGTCCTCTTAACAAGCTTATTGGAGGAAAACAGCCCAAATCCAGACTGCGATGCAGGGTCCTGTGTATTTTAAAGTGGCTGTTGTGAACATCTTCTATCACCTGGGACGAGACGCTTGTTTAGAGAAGGGCTTGTGTGTGAGATTGCTGAGTTATGATTCAGTTCAGGGGTTATGTCTCCCACTGGAAGCAATCAAAGGCAGCAGTGCTCTGCATATCTCAAACCCAGCGCCCGGCGCTATCGCCGCTGTTTAGAGACAATACATTCAATCACACCTCTGAAATGCCAGGAGAAAGGTCAGCGATAGCTCCGGAATTCTACACCTCTAATCCTCTAAACCGCCCGATGTTATTGGTGGAGTTGTGGTCAAGTTCACGTGACGGGTCGACAGTTAAGTTTTATTTTTAGCCACCAGACATTATTTTGTAAGAACTGTGGTGAACGCAGACAGATGTTTCTCGCAGCAGCATTTCAGTTCCACATTTTCGTGTCACATCAAAGGCTCAAAATAGATTTTTTTTTTTTTTTTTTTTATGATCAATACGTCACATCACAACATTCAACTGTGAACATTCAGTGTGCTTTATTAATTATTTTATATTTGTATTTACATCACTTTACCCTTTTGCATCGTTCTGCACATTTGAAATAATCAGGTGAACGTGATCTGGAAAACTTAAGTTCTTATGATGAATCTCTGACACTGAACTCGTGTCGATGTGACAGAAATCAGGCTGAATAAATGAAGAAAGGACTGAGCTGACATCAAAATGTACAAGGCTGTACAGCACTCCACAGAAAGGACGCACAAAAGCTGAAAAGATTCAGGTTCCAGTATATATATGTATTTATAGTAAACGTGGAGTATCAGAGTAAAGAATAAAAAGACTTTTTTTAATCACCTGTTGTTAAAATTCATGCAGCCACGTGACATCGTCTTTGAAATCCTTGAAATTCTCACAATAATCCCGATGCTCGTTTGTTTAGATGTAAACCAAATAACCTCAATGTCCTAAACCAAATAATATTTTCTCAGACAAGAAACTCAAATTTTTAGTCATTCTTCAAACATAGTTGAATTCTTTAAACACAGTTGGAACATTCAAACTTCTAGCTGTTAAGTGTTAATGTAATCAACAGCTTTAACTGCAGTAATTTCTTAATATTTTCATCATGCTTCCTTGTTGGTGTCAGGTGTCACAAACTGAGGCTGTAAATCTCACAAAGATTCCTCTCCTCATTCACAAACCTCCACAATCGCTTCCCCTCCAATGTTTTCCTGCTCTAAAAGACGTTTTTAAAGAAGTGACAGCGGAGTCAAGGGCAGCTCGTCAATCACTGCCGGAGAGGCTTCAGCCGACAACGGGCAGCAACATCCTCAAATCTGACGAGCGAGCGTCTACGCCGAAAAACACTTCAGAGAGGAAGCTGATGAGGGAGCGGATCATTTCCGAGCTGCCGTGGACGAATTTATGAATTCATCAGTTTCCTCCGGGCTGAAAGCTACTGAAGCTCACCCACTGTGACCGGACGCTGTTTATTATCATCAGCCTGCTGACCAATTAAGGTTCTCCTTAAACTTTATTAAGATCCACCAGGTGATTTATTATAAAGACACAGAAATCACATCTATAGGCCGAACACGTTGAACTGCAGAGAAATGAATTGTATATTAGTCCAAGATAACATCTTTTATTTGTTTTCCACTGGTGCTGGAGGCGGCTCAGCCTCATTCACCTCTTCTCATGTTCAGGCACGAAGTCAGGCCAGGATGGGGCTCTTGGTAAATATGTAGAAAAAGGCAACGGTGATGAAAACATGATTTGCTTTGATCTTTATTTACGTGTTTTTCACCATGTGACCAAAGATCCTCCTCCAGCGTCGCTCCTCTGGCAAACACGACACTGAAATATATTTAGGAGCCTTTTGAAGAAGAAGGAGAAAAAAAGTTGCGTATGTACACGTCCGGCAGCTACGCAGCAATGTCCACGTGTGTTTCTGGTCAGTGGTTGAAGGTAAATCCAGCATGCGCTCTCCTTTTAGCTCGGTGTTTGGTCTCCACCACCTGTGTCTCTAGCTGCCGGAGTACCCGCTGTGACGATGAGAGGCCTGTATAGTGTAAAATGGACCCAACGCCATGATCCCTCAAAAAGCAAAATTAAAGCGGTGAGAGTAAAAGAGCAGAAATATAAACTGTCACAATGAGTCCCTTCACTTTCACGTCCAAGGCCCCGACCTCGACACAGAGGAGACACTCAGAATGACCGCAAAGTTGTTTTTATCTCTTGGTGATTTAACGGCAGCTCGTGTCTCTTCTAAATTACAAATCAGCTTGTTTTGAGTCTTTGTGGTCATTTTGTCGTCGTTTTAGCTGCGTCTCAATCGACAGTGATTCAAAGTCTCCAGCATCAGCTGCCTCCTTCCCAGACCCACCAATCCCAGGATTTGTTGCACCTCAATGAAACGTCCGCTGCTGGAGTGCCATGCTTCAACGGAACGGTGTCCAACACACAACCATAGCTCTGATGCTAGGTGATAGCGATAAGGGCTGGACGAGCTGAAGACACTGATCATGGAAATCCTCTGACACAACTTGTGAATCCATTTTGTGTCTCGCTGGGTCTCGTTTTCTTGTCTTCCCTCGGGTAGATTTTTGTCTTTTTTGCAGTAACTCATTGTCTCTTTCTCGCTGTTCACGCGCCCCTTAGTTATTTGACATCTCTTGGTGCATCTCCTAGGCTCGTTGAGTAATCCTTCCATCACTATTCACGCTGCTTTAAATCAGATTACTTCTGTTATCAGGGACCACACCGATATCGCCCCTCGGTTTCGATCCCTCGCTAACACGTCGGTGCTGAGGACTCAGTTGCAGGTATGTACAGTGAGGAGGTATTTACACTTTAAACCCACAGGATATCAGTATGCTAAACGTATTCCAACGAGTTTTAAAAGTACTTCTGGGATGTTTTGGAGCTCCTCTCCGAGGCCCCTCTTGTGACAGGAGTGTAAAGTGGGACAGCCACTCATTTCCCAAAGTCGTATTTCCTCTGATGTTATCCGTTTCCATCTCCATCCTCTCTCAGCCACTTGGAAAGATCCGAGCGATGCAGCGGCGATGTTTCGATTATACGATGACGACACGTTATGGGGGAGTCGGTGAGCTTACGATCTTCTCTTCTTTACAGGGGGAACACGAGGAAGCCAGAAAACGTGGAGTACTGCCACCCACCGACCAGGTTCCCCTTCTCCAGCTTCAGGTAGACCTTGTCCTCCTTGTCCAGGTAAAGCAGGACTCCGTTGGTGGCCGCCTCACGGGTCACATCTTTGTCGCCGGCAAACGCAGAGATGACCGGTTTGCCGTTGAGCATCAGGTTCACCTGAAACACACAGAAAATAACAAAAATCAGACCAAGACGTCTTAACATAAATAGTTATAAACTTAACTTATACTCTACTAATGACAATTTTAATTAAGTTTAGAAGAAGAAATCAATATTTTTTAATCAATTTTTTAATCATCAGACCTTTTTCAATCAATAATAATTATTATAATTCCCTTAAATCTGCTTGGAGGCTTGAAGGCTTGGAGCTCTTTTAGTGATTTAAACAACTTGTTATTACTACATTGAGTGCACTTGTGTCGATACTGTGAGGGTAATGCACAGAGATGCCTCCAGCCCCCATACAGTCCCCCTCAGTGTGAGAACAAACTTCTACCTGGATGGTTTGACTCTGGTACACTTTGATGACGTGGAAGTTAAAACTGTAGATTCCTTTTCTCGGCGACAGAAACACGGACTCGAATGTGAAATAGTTCCCTATGTTCACCAGAATCTACGAGAGGTGGGGAAAGAAGAAAACACACAGAGAGAACGCATTAATTAACTCAGCAGCTTCAGTCAAATTTGGGATTAAAGAGAAATCAGCCGAGCAGCAGGTTTCTCCCAAAGTGAGAGCGACACCTCCAGACGCGAGTGATTCAGCTCTTTCTTCTTGGCGGAGCCAACCCAGCATTTTAATTTCCCTTTTCACAGGAGAACTAAATGAAGTTCGATTGTGGAAAATCGATGAGAAATGAATCTCGTCTGTAAATAGAATCCACGTCCAGGAGACAGAACCTGAGGAGAAGCTGTCTGCCACGCCAATGAATGCACCTTCTCACATTTGCCTCCTAGAGAGTGAGCAGCCTGAATCCGTCAGTCACAGTATCTACAGCTGCACCACTGAGGGTTCTAATGCTCCACATCTCCAGGTGACGACTGAGGGAGGCAGCAGCTCCTCTGGGTTCCTGCAGAGACTCAAACACTGACTCCCACACACACACACACACACACAGGTGATGTTATGTAATTCAGATGAGAGGGCAGAGGATCAGTGGTGTTGTGCCCACTGCTGGGTGACTAATCAGATCTTTGTTGTTGGGGCTGTTTGCTGGATTTGTTCTGGTGGATTATGTAGGTGATAGTATGCGTGTGCACGCGGAGGCTCTGCAGGATGCCCCCCCCCCCCCCTCTTTCTCTCTCTCTCTCTCTCTCTCTCACGCACACACAGTCCAGCCACATCCAACACTGCCTGCAGGTGATGTGTGTTCTCATGCTCGAACCCAAACTCTGGAACCAGATCCTGACACCTCCACACTGCTGCATCAAAAACTGAATGTGAATGTGCACACACACACACACACACACACACTATGGGGCACACTATGGGGGGGGGGTGTCATGATAAAAATCCAAAGTGAGCAGTAAACACAAATCTCCTGAGGAAAGATGCAAAGAGTCTTCTGAAAACATCACCTGGTCGAAGTAGATGATCCTGGTTTTGTTGCTCATCTCCGAGGGCTCGTGGTTGTTGCTCCGGACTGCGGAGAAAGCCACCTTGGAGTTGGAGGCGCGCACGGAGATGCCGAGCGGAGAGGAGGACGCCTTCCAGTCCGTGGCCGGGTTGGAGTCGCACACCACCAGGCACTTGCCCTCCAGGACGATGGGCTCCGTGTCGTTCTGAGCCCCGGAGACGGCGGCCCAGCCGAGCAGCAGCAGGAGCCGGCTCACCATGGCTCCCAGCGGGGACATCGAGAGGAGAGACACCCGTCTGCGCCACGCAACTTTCCCGGACCCCGCAGACGCGCCTGTCGCTGTGCGTTAAACCCGTGGACGGACCCACAGACCTGCCATCACATCCGAGAGGGACAAACACACGCGGAGCGAATCCGTTATCGCGTCTGGTCCATGCGCTCGGACTGAACGGGACCGCGGACCGTGTGAGGTGATGCGGGTCCAGTCTGAGAGGAACCGTCCGCAGCCTTCACTCCCGCCCCGCGTCTGACAGCAGCTGGAGCCCGCAGTGGTGTGCGGCACGTGTGCGCGCTCAGCCATCCACTTTACGCACGCACGTAGTAAAAGTTAGGATTTCTCCCCCCGATCAACATCCCGCACATCCTCCTTACAACAAGCTCCATCCAGTCCTGTAGCGAATTAATGAGGGAGGTGGTGAGGATGAGGATGCTCAGCCTGTTTCTGTGACAACTACAGAATGAATCTGTCCTCCAGCAGGAGACTCACATGCTCATGAGATGTTCACTGGTTCCACTGTCACAGTGACTCATCAGGAGGACAGAAGGTCCTCCAGGCTCCGCAGCTTCCCTCTAGAGACCCTCATTAATGAGCATCACATCTGCTGTACAGGGTTAGATGGAAATTGATCAGTGGTGATGGGGGGGGGGGTTCACAATGTAATGAGCCGGACGACGACTTCATGGACTCATCGGCCACAGCAACACGCGTCCGTCTCCGTCTCTTTGCCACCGCAGTGAACCGCGTCTCCTCAGTGTCCTGGGAGACGAGCGACGGGAGATCAGAGACGTGAGGATGTCACGTCCAACATCCATCCTGGTGTCACCAAACAGAATCCACATAAAACACTGGATCAGGTTTAATGTCGTTCCTCTGACCGACACACGGCAGAGATAGATAGATAGATAGATAGATAGATCGATAGATAGATAGATAGATAGATAGATACCCTCCATCTTTATTTCACATCCAGTCCCTGTGTTTTCAGGACTTCGTCTCACTCCATACTGAGTGTTAGTGATTATGATAAACACTTCATTTAAAAGCACACTCTGTTAGACTCTGGCTGATTTGTAACAATAAGGACACGATAAAGTTCACGCAGCTGAATTGAAATATGTCCTATCGTCCCCAGACACTTGTCTTCTCAGGCGCTGGAATAAAGGAGATAAAACAAAAGTGGACGGTGACAGAAACCTGATGATCCCCAGCAGCCTCCTCCGCACCATCCATTCTCCCAAAAGGTCAGCGCGGTCAGCGTCGTTATGTTTGAGTCGTCAGTGTGAACTAACGTTCAGTGATTCATCAGCGTACGAGAAACAAATCACATTCTGCCTTACAATGGCTATAAAAACTCCCAGAGATGGTTTTCCTTTTAAAAGCAGCTCTGCAGGGGGAGGGGTTCACCATCTGCAGAGGACGAGTGAAAAGAAAGGAAAGAGAAGTGAAGGCCCACGGCAGGATCCTGATACAAAGACCGCGGCTCTGAGGAACTGAATTAGCAATGATTTAGCAGTCGTATCACTCATTGACTACGTGCAACAGCCCTGTCGCACTGCTGTCCTCCTACACGCGGTATGACAATATTTAAACGTGAATCTGAAGGAGTCGTCCACAAGCCACAAGTGCATACACTATGACACGATCAGCACTTTTGAATACTTACACGAGAATACGACGAATCAGAAATGGAAAGAATGGTGAGAAAGACAAAAATTCTAAATTCTCTGTTGATGCTTTCACACACGTTTAAAATTCACTGATAGTTATTCGAGTGCTTTCACTCACGTGTCTCCGTGTTGTTTTTCTAACTTTTCACCCATGTTTATATTCTATCTGTGTGCTTTTATTTCTCCCACAAGGCTGACAGACTGCAGATGCTAATCTGGCACATTTACATATTGGACTGATGCGAGTTCATTCATGAAGTTGTTTACACGTCCAGTGTTGAGTCATTTGATGAGCAGAAGAGAGAAACACAACAACCCACCGTTCTGATAAGAGATCGGATTTAATAATACAAGCCATTGAACAGTTTAACCTCTTAAAGTGTCCTCGGTTTCCCAGATGTAAAGTTTTAATTCAAATCAATAGTTTCCTGCTCCTTATCTGCTACTCAGTCAGGGGTCGTTACTACGACTCCCCGCGATTAGCAGCAGCAGCAGTGCTTTCACAGAGAGGCGATTAAAATGTCAGACACACACACAGAAGCTGCGAAACAACATCAGCCGGCGGTAACCGGCGCTGATCTCCTCTCTGTCTTTTCATAGCGCTGTCCGTCATGTCAGGGACGCCGTGCAGCTGCGGTCCTGAGTCACACACGGCCTTGGAGCCTCTCCTGCGGCGCCAGGGCCAGGAAGCGTCCCTGACCTGGGCCCAATTACACATTCAGAATAATGAAAGAGCCGACGTAGAGCGGCCTCTGAAGTCTGCTCCGTTCTGTTCCTCTGCCAGCAGAGCAGCCACGGGCCTCTCCCAGCCACGGGCTCCACGTCCGCCATCGGTGATTTGTATCACAGTAAATATGTGAAACTCTAGTGACACAAGTGACTTTATGACTTCAGCTCTGGTTAGCATCCCTATAGACTGCACAATGAATCATTAAAATTTCCTCCATTATTATATTTAATACCTGATGTTCTGATTCCGTTCGAACCTTCACCTTTAACACGCACCCTGCTCTCTGATAAGCACTTCACACAGAATATGCTCATAAGATTTCAGCGTGCGCCCTCTTGAAGTCGTGGACGAATTCACAGATCAAGCCGAAGAGCTCCTGAGAGTCTCGATCCGCCGGCTCTCCAAACTTCACCTGCACGAGATATAAACAAAGATCGGAAATTAAGAATGTAAATTAGACTTAATCCACCTCCTGCCTCCGTCCTCCATCAGCGGACCGCTGCCTGACGACGGACGTCTGGTGTAATTGCTTCATATCCTGCCTCAGCATGAAACCCATTCTCAGAAGCCACTTCCACCCCGAGCTGAACGTGCGCTGCTGGGTCCACACCGGGCGCCCGGTGGGTTCAGGGTCACCGATTCTCCCGGGGGTCACATGGCTAAGTGAACTAATCGCCGTCTCGGATGCTGTCGACTGTGCCACTTAAAGCTCAGGGTCAAACTCTAATAATCTGCATTAATCACTGTATTTCTCACATGTTATACGTGATGTCACAAATAAGCTATAGTTTTTATGGTGCGTGAATCCGTATGAATGAACGCAGTGATTCATTAATTCAGAATTAGTCTGTAAATCGGCGACACCCTCGTGACCGAGAAGCGTCTCGTATTAGCTGGAGCGCCGTCAGGTTCACACAGGCGTGAGATGTCAGGTTTGATAGTGACAGTTTTTGATTATCAACACCTCCTCGTATCAAGCCCTCATATCGGAAAACACACACACACACCGCACTTCAAGAAGGCTGGGGGGGTTAGGGTTAGTGAGGATGAGGAGGATAATGAGATCACTGTGTGTGTGTGTGTGTGTCACACCTCGGTGCTACCAGACTGAAAACAGAGGAGACAACAAGGTTTGCTGTTCGTCTGAGACAGTCTCAGAAGTATGGTTACATCATCACTACTACTACTACTATTAGTATTAACCCAATCATCTGCAGGGTAAATATGTGATGTATCACAGTATAGTGTAGTAAACTGTTTAAAGTTTAGTCATGTCATTTTAAATCAATAACAGAAATGCAACAAACAAAAGCACAGCTTCAGTCATCTTATGAAGTTCACTGTTGAAGGCGAAAAACATTGAGTTATACATCCATACATCTTCGGTGTTAATTACAAATAAATGAGTAAATATTGATATTAGAACCTTTTCTTTTCAAGTTCGTCTTGTTTTTGTTGACTTTTATTTCCCCTAAACCAAATTGCCTTCAGTATAAATAAAGTTATGTTGTGCTGTATTTATAAATACAAACACATTGGCAAGACAGGGAACTGGGATGTTCAGACCTCTTTAATTTTAGTTTGAACTCTTGGCCTGAAGAAATCAAATCAGAATCCTCACTGCTGATGTAACCATGGGCCACATAATGAGAAATTAAACGTCTTCCTGAAAAATACATGTCCAATAAAAGTCTCTCCCTCCTCTTAGTGCTGAGGCTGGTTTTCATATTCACGCCTCGAGAGGAACCACTGTAAAAATATAATAATAATCAACTTCTCCAAACTCAGGCCGCCGAAAACTTTCATGAGCCTCGTCTTTGTTCCATAAATTTGCATGTTGGCGCTTCAAAGGCGTCGTTATGAATTCACCTCCTGACAGGCTGCGACAAATGTGACGCCTATTCCCCGAGCGGCTGCTCTGTGGCAGAGCGGCACAGTCAGCCTGCGCTCCTGAAGCAGTGATTGTGCATTCAGGACGTGTCATCGACACAGCGCTCGACCACGGTCCCAACACGGTCGTACCAGTGGTTTGACTTTGGCCAAACTTTGAGGGACTGAGCCTGAAACGTACACATCTAGCTTTATTGTTCACCAGAGAGAAAAGAAAATCGCCTGAACATGGAATAGCTCTTCTGCTGGGTTAGCTTTGATTTCAACATGCAGGGGTGATGGAACACTTTGGCAACGCCGCCTGGTGATTAAATATCCAACTCCCGGCCCGAAGGGGACACGACCGTTAAAGGTCAAACTGTTAAACTTTCAAAGGCCACAGGCACAACACCACTTTTTAATGCTTAACACTCGGGGGAGTGAGTTTTGTTAATCTCTAAACTTGTGAGGATGTTTCACTTAAACAGATTTGACATTTGGGGGGAAAATGGTTGTGTTCTTTCTGACCAACTGAAGGGAAAGAAGAAGAGGGGATCGATACAGCTACACAGGAAATAAAACAAGAACGTGCAGGCAGGAGGGAAGGAAGCTTCGCTCCTCCTCCTCGGGACTCGTTTGTTTTTGTGAAGCTGTGGCGACGTTTACATTCTGCGTGTTTTTGTTTTATCTGCAGATGCAGTCGCACATTAGCGGCGCGGCTCCTTGGCCGTTAGCCACAAGCCGCCCTGAGGACGCTCATCTACGACGATTAACTGACTCAAAACAACATCTCGCCACCACAAACAGGTAAATTAAACTGAACACGAGAGAACTGAAAGATTAAACAGACTTGTGCAAGTTGCAGAAAAACTTTTCACGGCAACCGAGTGAAGCACGCTTGCCTCCTGGAAGCGAGGGTTTAATCCGCTCTATGATGACGGATCACCCACAGAGATATGGGAAAGGTGAGAAAATGGCCACTACTTGTGTATTGATTGTTTTTGCTGGGGACACCATAAAAAGAGACACAGCGCCCGTTGAGATGTCAAATACAGACCTGAGCTCCATAAAACTAAATCTAACCAGGTTACAGAGGAAACGTCCGTCTCTCCATGCCGTGTTGGAAGAAGCATTGAATCTGATGAGGTGTGTGTGTGTGTGTGTGTGTGTGTGTCAGAGGAGTTTTCTAGATGGAGTGAAAAGCAGCTTTCAACCAAACTCATTAGAGACGTTTTAGGTTTCTCAGAGAATCCAGTAAACTTGAGGCCAAATACTTCAAATGAACAAAAGTACTGAACCTTTTCACTGATCTTCAATCTTCAGAGATCTGTCTGAGTGTACACGGGATACATTCAGAATTAATACAGTTTTAATAACCAGGCAGACGGCGCCTTGACATCTTCGCAGTAATGGGGACGAGGCGGCGTGTCTTAATATCTTTTTGTGAAGCTTCAGTGTAGAAGCAGTCTGCAGCATCACCACAGGCCAAGCTAACAACCTGTGATGAAACAAAGATCACTCCTAAAAAATGACACATCTGATATGTGTCCTCGTGGGCTGATTCATTTCCTATTTTCAAACCTCATCACAGCGTCTCCTCCTCCTTTTGAATGTTTGGTTTCCACTCATGGATGTGACATGGCACACTGATAAGGGTCGGGATGAACTCGTCTCCCGCGCTGTCTCGCTGACTCACACGTTATTCACTCATCCTGTAGAAATCCGCCAACAAAGATGTAAATCAGCGGTGCTCTCTGTCTCCACATCAGATGCTTTACATCACCAAGGACGACCGGCACAGACGAAGTAACCTTTGGAACTTCCTGTGCAATACATGTAGAGTAGGCTCCGTGCGTCAGGTGGGGATATAAGAGGACAGATACTGAGAGGGCCATGGTTCTCCAAGGCTGTACAAAAGACAAGGATTACCAGTATGACAGAGTAGAGTCTCTTCATCTCCTCACATGTCTTGGTCAGGGCATCGAGAGCCGAGTCGTGTTTCTCGATGGCGGTCTGCGGGTGAGAGAACTCAGGTTTAGTTTGTTTATTAACTCGTTCAGACGTTCATCAGGTCGATGACTGACCGCCGAGGCCTCAGCCACATTCAGAGCTGGAAATCAAACCCGTGTTTCAGAGTTTAAGGTTCAGAGAAGGAACAGGTGCACGGTAGAGAACTGTAGCATGGTAGCGTCAGCACAAAGACTGAATTAAATTGTATCACTTGGTTGAATTTAGATTTGAGATGCTCTTTGAGGCTCAATGTTAGATACAGACAGGTGTCAGGTGAAATGACAAACCTCTACATTAGTGAGATTATTATCACCTTCAGGTCTTTGGAGAAGTTTGGGTGATGAGCTCCGGCGTTTCTCTTCTTGGAAGTTTTTCTGTACTGGATGAGTTTCTGCAGCTCGTTCTTCAGGACTGAGGCCACACACACACACACACACACGCACCTTTGTAACCATCCATCATTTTTGACCACTGAGGCAAAAAGTTGTTTTAAATCAGATGCTGTCTCCTGTGCGATAAAGTGAAGTGTTGCATTTGTGCTTGTGGCAACTGTGAGTCATCACACCGACAATATATTGGATTGAGCCTGTACAGCCCCCAGACAATGAGTTTCTGGTGTTTCCAATATATGTATACAGAAACTACTAGTACAGAAGGATCTAGTCAATGTTAGCATCCCACTTCCTCACAAATAACCCACATCGGCACTAAGGACGAGTTAGATTTATGACATTTCAGCAATTTTAAGACGAACACTCTTTAAGCATCAGTAGTAAAATTTGATCCACTCACCATCGACTTCTGCGGTCAGGCCTTTGATAGATGCTTTCCAAAAGAGAGGCCGGAAGAAAATGGGACACACAGAAAATTCACATTTTAGATAATTAATTCAAGAGAACCATGCAGATTTCTTTTTTTTTTTAGCTTTGATCAAATCTCCATCAGCGAATACCTCCAGGGACAGTTTCAAATTCTGCCAAGTCTTGGATAAAAGTGGCCAGTCCCGGTTCGTGCAACATGATCTGCTCCACAAGGGCATGGAGCAAGGTGAACGTCTTGTCCCTCCCACGGAGCTGGGACAGCTGGGGGACAGACAGAAAAAAAGACATGGAGCGGCCACGATGAGGACGTAAGAGAAAAGACGACGTGTTGAATGTCCTCAGCTTCCTTCCTGAAGGTCAGGGGAAACTTTTTCCAACAGTGTTGTTTTAACAGCAGCAGCAATATCTTTCATTTTTTTGTTTGTTTGACGCAGTAATAATGACTGAAGCTGTTTTACACTTGATGGTGCCATTTAATTGAAATGCAAGAGGGGTGTCTCTAATCCTCGGATAGGCACTCATAGTCTTTTGCCAGGTTATGTTGTTTACCAATTTAAGGCTCCAACAAGCCTCAGAGGGCTACTTCCACAAGACATGCTCCAAATACTGATGGGAGGAAAATGTAAGAACAAGAACCACTCGAAACATATCTGAGACAACCTCGATGCCTTCCTTTTGGAAGCAGTCAGGTTTTTAATTTGACGAGAGTGTGTCTCAAGCAGCATTAGTTTACACTTCTCAATTAGACCTGGAAACATCTCCGAGGGAGCGAGAGGCCTCGGCTTCATTAGACGGAGCAGAGGATGTTTTACTTCGGCGCCAAGAGCGCTGCCCCTTAAACCTTCCCAGCAGAGAGAGAGAGGGATGGCTGAAACTAAATTCAGAGAGAGGCAAAAACTACTCTCACAAAGAGAACCAAAAATACACCCGTCAACTTCAGAACCTTAAAGGAACCATCTCTGCTTATTACAAGCCTTTAGTGTTTACTATAGGCTTTGTTATTAGCTATAGTTGAGGAATGCTACAGGAATGCTTATTTGCTGACCAGAATGATTCTATATTGTTAGCCAAATAAACTTTACTGTTTACTGCCTTAGTTACAATTTGTTCGTCATTGTAGTTAAACTTCAACAAAGATTTTGTTGTTGTGCTTTTTTTCCTACAGCTGTTAGCTGCAATTTTGCTTTGTTGTTGATTGTAGTTACGCTTTGTTGGGAGCCATCATTAAACTTCAGTGATTGCCATTGTTACACTTTATTTGCCATGATTGAAGTTTTTTGTTGTTATTAGTGGCAGATACGCAGATCGGTCAAACTAAAATATGATGTATGTCTAGCTATTCTACATGAACACTAAAACAGTTGAGAGTGTATGCTAACCACAGGCTATTAGCGAGTGGCTACAGCTAATGATGGTTGATGGTTCCTGTAGCCAGACGTTGGGCTAATTTTCATTTCTCCCGTGGATGTGCGTGATGATTGTGTCAGAGACCTGACTGAGTCCTGGAGATCGGAACATAGAGGCAGAAAACGAAAGAAGATGCACAGAAGCCCTGCGGTGTATATCAATGAGTCATCTAATTAGCCTGGCATCGCAACTCGATCAAAGGTCAGGTAGCGGCGGCAGAGACATACTTTAGCTAAGGAGGAGAGGCGGAATCCCTTGGCCTTTTCCTTTCCGGCGTTCTCGTTGAGGTAATTGCCGATGGCGAGGACGTACTCCAGCACGGACACAAATGACCTGCTATGGCACAGCTGCATGCACATTCTGATCTTCTGGTTAATCAGCTGGAAGACAAACACAGAGGCACAGAGCAAAGTCATTTTATTCTGCGATCCAACCCCACATGAGCCCCCGCATTCATCTTCCACTAATCCACCACGCTGCCACGCGGCTTACCGCTGGTTCTAAAAGCACCACGTCACCCCTGCGCTCGTACAAAGGGCTCCCTGTTAAATTTTATATTGATTTTTGAATTCCATTCCTCACTTTAAGGCCATGAATGGTGCTGAACCCAAATTTCTTGAACTGGTGAGCACCAACACAACCACTGAGATTTACAGACCCGTGCTGGTTACTCTGAGGCCACAACTCATAAGAAATGGCCACTGAGCTTTTCGAATGAGGACCCTCAATTTATGAAGTCTCCAACTCCTTTTGAATTCTTACTTAAATCGTCTTTATTCAATGATTTTAGCTTAACTGGAGGGAACTTTTTTAATTGGTGAGGTTTTTTTAGTAGCTCCGGACCAGGAGGCTGATTCAGGAATGTATTTGTGTCGCTCTCATTAAGACGATGATTGCGATGGGAAGAGAAACCAGGCATATTTTGGGGGGGACTGATTTTGAAGCGTGAGTGATTTAATTTCTCTCTGGACGGATATAAACACCAGGTCTCAAACACAAACAACACCTGAAGTGAACTGACGTCCTGTGATCAGTTCACCTGAGACGCACGTCAAAGTCAGACGTGAACAAAGCTGAAACCTAAGTGAAGCGAGACTGTTAAAAAAAAAAAAAAACAACTGCAGGCTTCAGTATTTTACATGAGAGCAGTAAACAGCCGTCGCACAGCACCTCATTTAACCTCATCAGATGAATAATCAGGGCCGTGTTGTTTGGCTGGATTATTATTTGGTATGCAATTGTGTCAAGAACAAATATCCCTCCAGAATATCGCAGTGTTTCTCCTCAACACGCTCAGACACAGATCCTGCTGAATATGGATAGGAGTCGTATTGAAAACCTGAATAGCAATGAAAGAGGGGTTTTCAGATTTTTGCCAGTGTTGTGTTGGAGGTAAAAAAACAAGTGGATGCTGCTGGAATCATAGTCCTTGAAAAAGATTTTAGCAATTCCAAGCCAGCTCTGTGCCGACCAACAGCTTCCCTCCCACCATATGCCCCAGTTTTAGGAAGAACTTCCCAGAAAATACTCCGGTGGGACGGAGAGGATTACTCCAGACATCCAGCTTGTTAGAACTGGCTTTGCACCGGACCATCTGCACCATCATGACAGATCACAGTAGTTGGTGTGAAAGGTAATCGCATCACGGCATCATGTAGCAACATGTGCTTCAGTGTAGGGCACGTTTTCAGAACTATGTATGATGATGTATGTAGCTTTTCCAAAACTTCCAAAGCCATGTCTCTGGGTTCGTTGTTCAGTGGTTATGCAGTTTCCTATAAATCATCTTAAGTTTCAATCTACATCAATATAGCTTTACTTGTACGCATGATGCCTTATTTTCATATATTTGTATTCCTCAAGCACAGGGTCTGAATATTCCTCCAGCTGCTGAATGATCACGCCCAAGTTAAATATTGGCTGCTGGGTCATTATTTGAGCCTGGAGTTAAAACAAGGGACGAGAGGTTGGACAATTCAGTGTGAGGCAGCTTTACTCCCACGGGAGGACTGTGCTCTAATTAACTCATCTCTCTCTCCTTCACACACACTCCTCCCTCCTCCCCCCATGACGGCTTCATGCCAGGGGACTGTGGGCCGCTCTTTGTCGGATGTTGTGAATCCAAAACAATCCAGTTCATCCTCATATCATCCTCTCGGGTCTTTGTCATGTAAAACGTACTGTTTAGAATCACAGTCGGTGAATGAGGCAACATGTGTTTGGTTAATTTCCCCACCGGTGGTAATGTAGGGCTCCTGGGATATGGCTATTTCCTGGTATGGCACCAGTTTGTTTGTTTTCACTAATTCTCCCTCCAGGAAAGTCTGTAATTTAATGCCCACTCTTTTTCACCAGTGTCTCTCACACTTTTTCTCCAATGCAGATGTTGTAAATAATTTACATATTAATTATCTTTTTTTCTTTGCTCGCCCTTATTATGCAAACGTTGGAGACAGGCCCTCGTGTTGTTTAAACACATGAACACAATCCATGTTGTGTCCGCCCTCTGAGGAGCACACTGCCACTCCACTAAGTGCTGTATTTAAGCCTCCTGTCACCTGAGCCGAGTCTGGTTTGGTTCCAGACATCGTCTCGTGAGTGTTCACCTGCATCCTGAAACCATTGTTTTTATTCACCTGCCAGAATCATTGGCTCTCGGCCGCTCTCCTGTCACGCTCAGCCAGCTCCTCCGCCCCTCCGGAATCGAACGTCCTGATCCTGCAGCCCTGCAGCTCTGGACTGCCCTTTGTTTCCCATCCACCTGAGTCTGACAGCTCAGTCCCCCCTCGCTCGTTATTTTACATTACATTCTTTTTAACTTCATCAGCTGCTACCAGAGGTGATTTAAACGCAGGGCTGGTGAAGACGGTCCCGGGTCAGTGTCACTCCACAGCTCCATATCTGATTCATGCTGATGTTGGACTGATTCTACTCCGCAGACGTTGATTAAATCCCTTCATGCGGCTACAGCGAGACAAATCGCGCCTCATGGAGAAATTTATCACATCTCATCGGCTTGACTTCTGTTTCACTACGACTTTTATTGGAGCTGCTATTAACAAAACCGCTGAAGCATCCACATTTTATTTCCTACATCGAGGCTTCAGGAGACATCTGCGTGTCCATGTCTCTCCCTGTCCCCTGCATCACTGGCTCTAGTTCTGTGTCTTTGACTCTCTTATTTATATTTGGAAACAGGTTGCGACAGCACCGGGCCGAGGGAGGGGCCGCAGTGCAAACTGAGAATCTGTCCGAGCAACAAGGAGGCAGGAGCTGATAGACGGTCCCCAGGTGGAGACGTGTCAGGTATTTGGTTTCATATTTTCTTCATAAGGTAAGTAATAAGTAATAAAAAAAGTAAGATTCACTTGTCAGATTTCTCGGTGAGAGAGACAGTGAAACTGTGGGATTATAGGTTAAAAACCACACATACATAAACCTGAGGCAAAGAGAGCAAATTCAGACTTAACGAAACCGCTAATCTTTCTTGCCGGAGCACAAAATGTTTGTCTCTGTGTTTTATAGACAAAGAAAAACAACTGTCAGAGTCGATGGACTCCAGTGTCATCACTCTGATCCCGTGTTTCTCCTCAGAGATTAGGACTGAAGCACTGAGGCTGAAAGACAGAGGAGCCTGAGAGAATCAAATAAAGGAACGGCAGAGGAACTGGGAGGGTTTTTCTTTTCCTGGCTGTAATATCCTCACACCCTGCAGTCCAGCCAGCAACAACACTCCTGTGAGAGTTAACAATCAGTCACAGTAATCAGGACACTGATCACAACCAGCGAAAGAAAATGTGCCTTTTTAAACATGTGTGATTTTCCTTCCACCTTATTTTACCTTTAATAATTCTCTGTCTTGGACGAGAGTCCACAAAGTTAAATTCCTCCTCCGCTCCCCCAGAGTGCGTTTTCATTGGGTTTCTGATGAGGATAATAACCATGCATGTTTTTACACTATGAATGGAAAAATGGAACTTGATTTGATTAAGATTCATTTCTCTCTTCTCGCCGTCAAATAAAGTCGAGGTGTGTGAAAGTGGCTCTCAAACCTTTTCAGCTTTCACGACACTTAACAGAGCGGCAAATAGAATAGAAACGACTTCACTCTCCACTTCAGTCCGACTCATTCAAACTGGAAGGGGAAGAAGCCTTGGTTTAATAAATCCAGTTAGTTTGTCTGGAGATGTTCTTTTCATTTACGTCTCTCTGAGCATTAGTGTTTACATTACTCTCACTGAATTGACTTGTTTGTGTTTTACCAGGCTGCTCGTAAGCCTTGAGGAGGACACTCACGGGCTGCAGGTCGCTCATGCTGATGGGGAGCTCTCTCAGGGTCAGCAGCAGGTCCAGCTGTTTGCTCAGGTAGGGGATGTTGCACATCTGGAACAGGACAGAGCACGTGAGCCTCAGAAGCTGTGTGCACGCAGAGGACAATCAGGGAGTCCTCTGTGATTATTCTGCTGCGCAGCGGCGGCGAGAATGTTGACAGTCTGATTTAACAGAGAAACTTGAGGCTTGAAACGATTGGCTGAGCTGCCTCGTCGACCTGTGCCGCTAACCTCTCCCAGGTAGCTCCTCCCACAGGCCGAAAGGGCGGTTAACTGATTTGTAAACTGTGCTTGCACGTCAGCCTGCGTATTTAAAGTCATCACGTTGTCAAGCAATGCTCTTTATTGGACCTGTTGACTGACAGTATTCAAGAACGCTCCATACCAGGCTGAAAATAAGGAAAGCTTTTTAAAATCTTGAAGCCGTGAGAAGAGTTGAGATTTCGTTGCCGGTTTTTAAACAACAGTCTTTAAACAACAAAGATCTTTTATCAATTCCTTCTGTCTGAAGGGAAACAACACAAACAGTGCGCGACCATGCTAGCAGCGCTATGACAATGCAATTAGCAGCAGCAGTGCTTGAAGCTACGTGCTAACGTCAGAATGCTAGCGACAGGGAATAGTGAAACGCTGGAGTACCTCCATCATGTACTGGTCCACGACGTGCAGCGCCGTCACCGGCCCCTTGTGGGATTTGTACATCTCCACGTCGTCCACGGTGGGGACGAACCTTGAACAGGACAACAAGCAACAGTCACTTCCCTTGAGGGACAGAGACGCTCTCATCGAAGGTCATGAGCTCCTGTGTCCAAACACAATGTTCTGTCAAAGAGAGTAGTTGTGTTGCTCCACCAGGGGAAATCCATCCATCACTCTATCTGTCCTTCCTCTCGCCATGTTGCTGCTGCGGCTGACAGCCGTCACATTGTTTGAGCCCCGTCAATCAAATCCGATCAAAGCCAGAGCCCCGAGTGCAGGAGAGCAGCAGCAGAGTGTGAGCGTTTAGTGTTTGGATAAAATCAGATTTGTTCATGTTTTGGCCTCCTCGGTTCTTGAGAAGTGACACCTGTAAAGTTGGGGGGGAGTAAAGGCACGAGGAGATGTAAATGCTAAGGACATTTCCTCCTCCTCCGTCACTTGTATTTTAAGTCTCAGACTGAAGCCATGACATTGATTTCCTGCAGCCTGGAGGAAGGCAGGTGATTAAAAGCCAAGTGCTGCTGATGGCCCTCGTCAGCTCCCATAAAGCAGCGAGACGCTGAGGGGGAGCAAACTTTTTACTCACTCGCGCCGAATCTGAACTGGCCTCTTAAAGCCGCCCTGCTCCTCCTGTCAATTCCACGCGCCCTGACCTCAAACCAAAGACGTTCACTTCCTCGCAGACCTGGCAGCGGACCACCGGAGAACCGGCGCTCATTAATAATGCAGCATCTGCAGGGAGTGGTGCTCTCCAGCCTGTATTTCTCAGGCTGATGCCACGGCCCATTAAAATATATATTACCTTTTCATAGAGTAAATAAAATCCTCCGCGCAGTACATTAGATCACTCCGGCCTTCCCCGGAGGTCGGCACCCGCAGCCGCCGAGCAAACGGACTGAGGGTATATGAATGGAAGAGTTAAATTCCCGAGGGTGGGCCAACAATTTTTATTAGGGAGCTGCTCTGGTGAAAGGTTCTGGCATCTTCTCCATCTTCCCCCCTTTTAACCCGGGTCCTGCCTTTACTGTGGTGCAGGGTTTGCTGAGCCGAGCAGAGCAGCCTCCCCCTCCCACGGACTCGGCCGCACGAGCTTGTTCACCCGTCAGGGTCACCACTGGCACCACAATAGGATCAAAGCAGAGTTTAGTTGCCGTACCTCCGCAGAGCGGTGATCTGCTCGTCAGACAGGCCGCCGTCTTTCTCGTCAATAATGAACAGTTTGTCCTTCAGCTCTTCCGACTGCACTGGAAAACTTTTGAGGAAAATGTCTGGAAGAAGAATAGATCAGGAAAAAAAAAAAAAGGAAGTCAACACGTTCAGTGGCACATGAAGGCGCTTCCTCCTGACAGATCATCTTCTTCTCATCCGGCGATGAAAATGACTCAGAAAGCATCGTGAAGACAAAGGGCCCCTCTGCTTAATTACTCTCCCACAACCGCCTGAGGGAGATGCACAAATTTGCATTCTATCGAGTCAAAGCCTATGTTTTTTTTACAGAGAACGTCTGCATAATTCAGGAGCTGAGGGAACGAGTCATTCAGTTTTGGACACATATGTAAAAAGCAACATGAATTTTAACAGTCCCTCCAGCCGGTCGGACCCTCCGCTACCCGTTAGCTGCTCTTGTTTTTCTCCTCAGAAGCCTCGGCATCACAACTTTCTGTTTGCACATGTTTTGTTGTGGCCAACTAAGTTACACTCAATACTTTTTTTCCCTTGAAGTGAAGCCTGAGTTGTTCTGAACTAAACCAAACACAATCTAAAGTCACATTTTAGCAGCAGAACTTTAGCAGAGAGTTTGGCATTGAGGCTTCATCAACCTTTGTTGGCACTCACGGACCTAAATAATTGACATTAACAACCTCAGACATTATTATTTCCCCTCATTTTGAAACTAGAGCGTCACTCAGGCGCTGAATCTCCTCATATTCTGCAGTTTTAAAACCATGAAGTCACGCTGAGCCCACATTATCTCACCTGCCATGAGATTAAGATTTTTATTTGGTTCGGCACCAAATCGAGCAAAAACAGAAATGTATTTATTCATCTTCTGTACTTATCCTTCATTCCCCCGCGCTCTCCAGGGAAATATTTATACTGCAGCACATTTATTTAGAGTTTCATAATTTTTACAGTCAAATAAAGGATGGGGTATTTTCTATGACTCTGTATTACTCCACGACCATATGTGTTTCTGAAAGCTATCACGAGTCAGGCTTTTATAAAAAGTCACAGCAGGTGGATGTGGGTTCTTCCTTGACCCATGCTGCATCTTTCCGCCAAAGATTTCAGAATAATCCTTGCAGCAGAATCGCACTAAGATAAGCTCCCTCATTCTCCCCGATTCTTCTCTCGAGGAAAGTGCAGAAAATGTAGGAAACAAAAGAAAGTCATAAAGTAATTCCTCTGTCCAGATCCATGCCGGGTTCTCCCCCTCCCGGCGTCCCATTCACCTACGAACACTCATGGTGTTTTTACATAATCCTGCAGACGAATGACTGAAGCCACCAACAGACAGGTGAAGGCAGAACCTCACCGGTGGAGGTAATGAGGGAAATCACGAGGTCAGATAACCTGTGCTGTGATGTGGCATCTGGCCGACAGAAAACACAGACGCCCCGGTGTGAACGCGGCCCTTTGTTGACCGGCGCTCAGACAAACTGAGCGGTGGATTAAAACATGGAGATGAAGAGTGCGTCCCGCCGGCTGCACCGGGCCACAGGTGTACTTTTAATTAGGAGTGCGACATCTCCGCTCATTAAACAGGCAGCGTGCACGTGGGGCTCTCGGGGTAAGCGCCCACATTAGACGAACACGCGCGCTAAACACAAACGTGCGCTCACCAAGTCACGACACAGCTCATCCCCTGGAAATGTTCACTCCTGCAGAGTTTTAAATTATTCCTCGACACATTTCAGAGTGGAAAGATTTGGATCTGCTGCAATTAGCATTATTAATGAGACGGCACTGTTTTAATATTTTAATAACAGTGTTTGTGGATTCTAAATTAAGAGAACCTGCTTATCAGTTGGGGCTTAAGCTTGTTTTTGGCTCAGCCTTGTAATCTTGACTCCAACCAATAATTCACAGTGAACAATATTAAGTTTAGTCTAAAATGCTCAACTTCTTTTTGAAAAAGTCTTTTCTACTTCATCACCTCGCAAACTCTCCCCTCAGGTTTGTTTTATGCCCGTCTGCAGCGTCTAAACTGAGGAACTACAAAACACATCATAAAGCCTGCACTGTAAATGAAGATGGACGAGCTGTCAGCTCCCTGTGAGCCGGAGCAATGCAGGTCAGCCATGACGCCTCCTCCGTTAAAGGAACCGAGCGAAAACATCGAAAGGAAAGTTGTTTATAAATGTTTTCTGTCATTTACAACGTATCGCCTCATGCTGAAGTTTGTCCAAGGGCTAATTCAAAGTTATTATTCTGACTGACAGGTGAGCAGGGGGAGACTCCACCACAGTGATAGTACTTCACCTTTCAATACTCGATGTATTTTAAGCAGTGAAATAAAATGCTGTGGTTTCCCTCCAGCGTTGATTTTTACTTCAACAGTGTTAAAACTGATGTGATGTTGTGTTGGCACGCAGAGAAGAATCAGTCACAGTCATCGCTGTGTTAGAGAATCCCATCATCACACACACACACACACACACACGTGTTGGTATCTCACTCACATCTGCTCTGTGGGCATTTCTCAGCAGATTGTGATCACAAACCAGAAAATGAGTCGAGATCTTGTTCCTGCAGAGAACTTAAATTTCTATAAATAAGCCCAGAGATCATTACAGCGTGGCCTTCTGCGTGCAGCTGATGATGCCCAGAGGAAAACACAGCGGCAGCAACGCAATCGTCTGTCTCTGTGTGGAGCTCTGCAGCTTTTCCTCCCCGACGCCAATTAACCGCTGTGGGTTTGTTTGTAAATTATTGATCATATAACTGATCTGATCTGACGGAGGTGGAGTCTGACGGACTGCTGAGCGGCTGCTCTCTTTGTAAACACATCGCGAGCCGGCTCGCAGCGTAACGGGGTCGGATGAATACGAAGGAGTGTGGCAGAGAATCAGAGATGAGCTGAATAAACAGCGGGAATTTAGGGAGCTTTGAGGGGATGCACATGCAAACGAGGGAGTGGCGGTGAGGGGGTGGCGGGGGGGGGGGGGGGGGGTAGGAGAGAA